>WMED01010826.1:0-15566 GCA_019650415.1 Pipa parva | reverse complement strand
GGCCCAAAAACTGCCCTCGACTTATACATGAGGTCGACTTATACTCGAGTATATACGGTATGTCGTTGTCAGCCTTTATAAGGTACATTGGGGGTATAGCTATATGACAACGTGAATCGGAAAAGGACAATAGTTCATTGGTAAGAAGGGATGGAGTGCATCTTTAATAATATTGGGTTGGATATTTTGAATGTGGGTTTTCAAGATGGTATTGAGAGAGCCCTGTCAGTTTAGGGCGAAAATGCGGCTAAGAAAGGGAATTTTTTGCCTCATTTTCAGTGGAGGTTGGTGCTCTGACAGAGCTCTTATTTGGTTTTTTGAGTTGTGATCAATTGGGGGCATAGCCAGTGGCTAACTGCTTAGGCTGTGTCCTGGTTGGTCCGAGACTCCTAGGGCAAAATTTATTAAACGCGATATTTACTGCATGCTCGGTATTTACCATCGCGCAATGGTAAATCGAGCGGGTTTACCATCGGGCGATGGTAAATACCGAATGTGCGGTAAATACCGCGTTTAATAAATTTCGCCCCTGGAAATATTTGAAGGTGACTCATGCCAGTTGCAGTGACAACTGTAGGCATAATTGGTTTATTTGGAAGGTTATATTTCTGGTCTTATTTACTAAAGATTCTGGATTTTTTAATAAAGCTGTGGCCACAAATAATGTGTCATGTCTTTATTGGGTTTCTGGGTGCCACAGCTGGTTTATTTGGGGTGTTTAATTATACATGGGTCTGTCCATTGGCAGCCAAGGAATGTATTAATCACCATACAGATATTGGGACATTTTGATAAAGATGCCACTGCACTTCTCTGATAGAATTCACATCACTATACTTCCTACTATTGTTTGCCTGACTATGATGTTCAATTCTTTGCTAAGGGAATTCACTTTTTTGTGAATAAAGCTAGGTTCACACTAGCGTAATGTGCACAGCATATTTTTTTAAAAATTCTCTGGTGAAAATACGCTGAGAAAAAAACAATCGCTAGAGAACAATGTTAGTGGACGAAAAGTGTTCACACTAGCGTATTGCTTTGCTAGAACGCTGCCTGCTCTATTTCTTTGGGCCTATAAAGAAAATCCTTTTCAAATCAGGAATGGATTCAACTGAATCCAAGTGAAAGTAGGAGACATTAGAGGACATGTTTCTGTATTGTCAATATTTGATTAGCAGCTACTGAAAGGACAATACAGAAAAATATCCTCCAATGTCTCCTACTTTCACTTGGATTCACTTGAATCCATTCCTGATTTGAAAAGGATTTTCTTTATAGGTGAATTTTCCCTGCCTTTTTTGCTATTAAAAAATGTCACATGCTTGAAAACGCAGCACAATTTTATGCTGTGTGTGATTGCAATTGCTAAATTCCTATTGAAACTAATGTAGCCACATAAAATACGCCACGTTCTGTGCACCCAAAGAAATAGCGCAGGCAGCGTTCTAGCGTAATACGCTGGGCACGATACGCTAGTGTGAACACTTTTCTTCCATTAGCATTGTTCTCTACAGATTTTCTCTGGTGTTTTTTCTCAGCATATTTTCACTGGAGACATTTTTTGAAATGCGCTGCGCACAATACGCTAGTGGGAGCCTAGCCTTAGTAGTAACAAATTCATGACTACTGGAACATAGAGACCCCACGGCTAGGTTCACGCTAGCGTATTATGCGCAGCATACATCTTGTATGCTCCTAAAGTGAACAACCAATGCTGTGAAAATACTTGGGAACCCTCCACAGATGAAGATAAGTTTACCTCAGAGGGTATCTACTACAATAAGATAATTTCCATGTGGGAAGATAATCTGCTATAAACCACCGGTTCAAGTAGATTGCAGTAACTGGCAGGGGACTAAGACATTACTTAATGGGTTTAAGCACATGCATACTTGTAAAGTTGATTTATTTTACACTCATCCTTTTCCAAATTGATCCTTTTCTTTTTCCACTGGGCATAGAGTGCATGTAGATGTAGCTGGCTTGGGCAGTTAATGGCAGGTCAACAGTGTTGCATAAGGTGACTATTTCTTCAAAAGTGACAATGGCGAATGTGGCTAAATGACAAGGTGACTTAGGGACAAGGTGACATAGAAATAGATAGAATATTCACAGAAAACAGTTAGCGGGATATGGGACTCATTTTAAAAAGTCTGAGTAGTTATGTAGAGCTTTGCATTTGTGTCTATTCTCACAATCAATTCAGGTGTCTATGATGGTGTGCAGAGTGTGAGGAGTGAGTCCAGGTGTGAATGCAACTAGGTGAACTGCTCCAAATTCACACATTTGACTTTGCCATTTCAAACTGATGAATTGGGGGTTTAATGGCAGGACTCCAGTGTTGCATAAGGCGACTATTCATTCAAAAGTGACTGTGACTAAGTGACAACATGTCCTAGGGACAAAGTGACATAAAAATAGAATATTCACAGAATACAGTTAGTGGGATATGGTTAGACTGCCATCACAGCCCTTCACTTTTGCTTCACTCACATGATTTCTCATCCGACTTATATCCGAATTACTTTGCCACACTACGCATGCGACAGCGATCGCAGCTGTCTGTTTGTTCGACAAGTGTCAACACTGAGAAGTGAATTTGTGTCTATTTTGGTGATGCAACTCGAATTGTGGCGAAGTGAATTTGACAGGTGAATTCACCCTTTTCCAAAATTGTCCCTCTATTGCAGTTTCAGCTACTCCATGAGCTAACACTATGCTTCTCAGTCTCAGGTATAACAAGGGGGAATTCTCTGGGTCTAAGGGTTTCTTTACCGTAAGAACAGTGAAGTTATGGGACTCTCAAGAGGTTGGAGGTCCCTGCCCCGTAGAGCTTACAGTCTAAATGGGAGGAAGACTTACATACACAGATGGTAATAAGAGCTGTGACAACATGCTGAAACACAAGTCCATAAATATAAATATTAAGCATAAATGGCTAAGTATTAAATAAAATATATACATAAAAATCAGTGACAATTATCAGTGCTAGTGCTCCAAAAGGTAGGATTTCTAATATGGGGATAATTGTCAACTACCTCATGGGTTTTTTGCACTTCCTCTGGATCAATATTACAGGATAATAGGCTGAACTGGATGGACTTTTGTCTTTTTTTCAGCCTCATGTTATGCCATAGTATGTTACTATGTTTTCAGCATGACTAAAACCTTTTCCTGCAAGATATCTAAAAGTGGTTCCCTTACTTGCTGCTTCAGCTCAAACTGGTGTGCTATGTTGCTCTAGCTTCTCACTAGGGACTGTGTATTTACCTCTTTTCTTAGGATCAGTACTTCCAGCACAGATCCTCCTGGCATCCAATATGCTGCAGCTCCCAAGATTAATTTCTTGTACTGGGTAAAGACTAGCAGTATCATTCACAGGGACATCTCTATCATTGGCTTGAGGTTGACAGATGGCAGTGGGAATACAGTGGTCTTCAAATAATATAGGGGAAGACAGGGCTTTACCAAAACATAGTTTAATTTGAGGAGCCAAGAATTACTGTTTTCATGCTACTGACTATGTTTTAGGCATATGGTTCAATAACATATTATACCATTATCAATGACATTACTGCATTTTTTTTCTAAATTCTGTTACACTATGGTGAAATTTATTAAAGCTGGAAAGACTACTCTCAGTCTTTCTGAGGTTATCATTGTTAGGTCTAAAATACCCCAGTACCTTTTACCTTTACACTATGTGCCAAATATCGTGCTTAACAATAAGACATCTGGTCGACCAGGAGAACTTCAACATGCAGGATAATAATTGAGACAACAGATAACAAGGTTATCGTGCAAAAGAGTTCTGTTTATTTGAGTACAACATCTACTTTTATACCCCTGAAAGGGGCTTTTCATGAGCACCTTATATGGAAGGTGTTAGTAATGAGGAAAGTTAGTAAAACAAGGAACTTAGCAATTATTACCTTTTATGTATACTTAGTACAATAAGGAAGCTAGCAGTTATCTAAAGGATTATACAGGTAATGCTACTAAATGATCATATAAGGCTATAAGGAAATAACACAGCTTCTAATAATAACATGTTGCTGGGTAAAACTTATACTAACTATGCAAGTTATGATAGAAACAACATGGAAGATAGAATGTCTTATAAGCAATATAGGCCCTGGTATCCAACAATCATGCGAGATCTCACGTTGTGCCTGTGAGTTCACTGCACAAGTATTTTTATCTCGATTTTTTTTTTATATTTTTCGATAGGAAGGTAGCCATACTATTAATGTAAAGTACAGCTACCTTGGCATTGAAAAATCGAGATTGGAAAAACTTGCGCGGAACAACGCAAGATCTTTATTGCATTAGACCGAAAGCAGTCTTTCTGACTTTAATAACTTTCACCCAATATTATCAGTCTACTATAAATAGACATATGATGTTTTCACATAATAATTAAGTTTGTGACTGCAAACAACGAACTAAACCCCATATATGTATTACATATCAGTGACTATTATGTAAAGATGCTCTACAGAGTTTGCTTACAGATACAAAAACATAAACTGTTGTAATATTATGTAAATGTTGCTCAAATGTAGCTTTTTTACGTGTTTACATAATGCTTTTTATAATACAGTGATGTAAACAAGAAACATCTCATGCCTTTCAAAGAAGTTGGCGGTTAGTAAATATTGGCAATAGATATATAGGCATTTTGTGTTTTAGTCATTGTCACAAGCAGCGCTTGCTTGCTTGCTGCAGTGCCACTCTTGCACTGGGGGCTTCTGATTGCCAGCTACTGCTGGGGAGAGCACTACTCCCTGTGCTTCCGATTTGCCAGCCAATCCGGAGCCTCTGACATCTGCTTGTGCCTTCTCAGAAATTCCTGTTTCAGCTTCTCTTCGGACCATTGAGTGTCAGCTCTTTAGCCCAGCTTACTGGAATATCTTCAGGTCAGTTTCTGGTTATATTACCGAACTGCTTGTGTCTTTTCAAGTCCTGTTTGAGCTTCAGTTTCTCTACAGACCCTGGAGTGTCAGCTCTTTGTCTGCTGGGATATCTCCAGGTCAGCTTTGTACCGTCTCTTCTGACAGCTCCAGTGTTTGGTCTGGCTTCTCTGCTCTTAAAGGTACGCTACACTCCACAAGACCTAGTGTGTTGTTGTTTTGCAGTTCTCCTCCAGTGTTTCTGTCAGCTGCTACCTTCACTCCATGAGATCCAGTGAGTGATAGTACCGCAATTTCTGTATCCACCTGTGTTTCCAGTGTTTCAGCCAGCTGCCACCAGTGGGGGGTTAAACTGAGGGCAACGACCTGGGAGGTGCCTGCTGCAAAGGCTAGTACTGTATTTGCTGGCATATAAGATGACTGGGTGTATAAGACGACCCATAACTTTTCCAGTTAAAATATAGAGTTTGGGATATACTCGCTGTATAAGACTACCCCTCTTCCAAGGCAAATCCTGCTTGGATTGGTCAGCTCTCCCTGCCTGCCCAGCCCTCCCTGTCTCCAAGATTATCAGAGCACCATCACACTGTGCTGCCCCTACAAGCCCTACCCTCTGAAGGAGGGGAGCGCTATCTTAGTGCTCTCCCCCCTCCTTTTCTCTCTCCCTACCTACCTCCTCTGTTGCCCAGCTGTCTGTGCTGAGCGCTATAGCGTTTCCTCTCCCCAGCAATGATTAAACTTCCTGTCACTCACAGGAAGTTACATCAGTGCTGGGGGAGGAATGCTGTAGCGCTCAGCACAGACAGCCAGGCAACGGAGGAGCTAAGTAAGGAGAGAGAAAAGTGATACCCGGCGTATAAGACAACCCCCAACTTTTCAGATGATTTTCAGGGGTTAAAATGTAGTCTTATATGCCAGGAACTACAGTACTTCCTTGTGGGGATTTAAATGTGAAGACCTGGCCCTCCTTAGACTCTGCTCCTCATTGTTATCCCGTGCCAACCCCACTGTGGAAAGGCGAATCCACTACACTTCTGGTTTGCATTTTTCCTGTGCTTGCTCCTGTTTTCCAGTACACCTCAGTGCCTCTAGAGGTATAACAGTCTCTTGGTGCTCCAGTTCCTTTAGTGGCATCCAGTCCCATGGTTCACTGTGTGTTTTTCCCTGCATTTCATGTTACACATTCTGCACTTCACTGCTATTAATATTTCAGTGTTCACGTTACATGTAAAGTCACAGCTCTGCCCGAGAGACACGTGACAGTCATAAAATTCTATGACTGAAAGCACAGATTTTTTTTCCAAAATATTGAAAATATTTGAGTTAATGATGCTAGAAAATGATATGGGCTTAGGTGCTTTCTATAAGGATGCTCTACCTAAGATGATTAGGCATCAAATTATGTTTAATGGCAAGTATAAATATGCTAAAAACTGGTCCTGAATTTTACATTCCAGAGTTAGCGTGTTATGATTGTGGAAATTTAGCGGGTCCACTGACTAGCTGAAGTTGGAATAAGATCCTCCAGGTGCACATAATCTAATGGACACCTGGTTTTCACCAGTGGTTCCCACAAGGGAACTTGGGCTTTGAGACAGAATACCCACAGGTCACAGCCCACAGGGAAGCCTCTCCACGTGGTAGCTTTAGATGGCAACTGAAGAGTTCAACAACACAGAAAACTGGACAGCTGGATACAGGAACTGGATGGCAATATACCAGGAAGCAGGATACAGGATAGCAGGACAGCAGGATACCAAGAAGCAGGATACAGGATGACAGGATACCAGGAAGCAGGATACAGGATAGCAGGATGGCAGGATACAGAATGGCAGGATAAAAGGTACAGCTCTAGCAAGTACAGCTCTAGTCTTCAAGCAGAACTCCAGAAAAGTAACTACTTGCTCAGGCAAGGTTAGAGTAATGTACAAGGAATGTACAAAGTGGAGCTATGTCCAGAACAGCACAGTCCAGAGTAAGACTCCCTTTAGTGGCACACCCTCTAAGGCTGCTGCTTGCGACTGGGAAGATCTGGGTTCGAGACCCATGACTGGTGCCTTACATAGAGAAATAGACCATTACAACTTTAAGAGGGTTATAACTGGAGCATATCTGTGTCGTGGAAACTATAAACTACGTCATACCTGCCAGGGGCCAAGTCTCTGAAAGGAAGAAATTTATACAGATCTGTATTGAGAAATTAGCTTAAAACAACGACACACACCAGTCTGTCATTCTAAAAGCATTTTTGGTTTTAATGATAGAGTTACATTATTTTATAACAAAGTTTGCTCATCTGGAAAATAGCTGATCGTACAAAAACAAGACTAGATGCTGATTGGCTAAGCAGAACTAGATGCTGATTGGCTAAGCAGATTAAACATACATGTGACACTGCGATAAGTTGTACTATAGAACAACAACTTCCAAACAGATGATAAGACCACCGTCTCCTACAGAAGGACATTTTCTACGAAATTGCGGAACTAACTATTTACCACCTATGCAGATGCAAAAACACTTACTTTAAAAATAGTTAAATATCAAGGTTATCTAGTTGGAGAAATATTTTACTGAACTCACACTAAATCTTAAAGATATAGTTCATTCTGAATCTAAAAGTCCATGTTTAAAAGAGAATACATGAGTCCATATAGATGTTTAGGCCGAATACCAGTCCATAAACATGTCCTTTAAGTAAAAATATATGAAGTCCAAAAACATGTCCATCACATCTGACAACGTCTCAGCGATGAAGTCTTCTAGGATGATGCTGGGGGGGGTGACATTCAAGGCCAATCTAGACACCTTGCCTACAAAAATAAATCTAGGGAGTGAGCAAATAATACCCTTATGAACAATCCAACAAGAAACACACAAAGAAGGACACTGTGGCCTTTTCATTGTCTTTTTTTATTTTGTACTTTTTCCTAAATATATCCCTTTATAATCCAAATAAAAGCAAGCCAATTTATAAAATGTCATTTGTTTTAATCTGTATTTTAAACCTTTGTTTTAATCAGAACATTGAATTAATTCATGAAATGATTTGTTCTTACACATTGATTCATTTGATTTTCCTTCCTTAGTTTAATGTTAATGTTTTTGTTTGTTGAGGGTGGGGATTAAAATTATTGCCTTCTCTTTCCAGTTTCTCTTGAACAATAATCACATTATCAATAGAATTTCAAAAGTCTCTTAAAACAGCCATTCTAATTAGAGTAGTAAAAGCTTGTGGTTAATTAATTGTTCTAATTAATCAGTTTGTTTACTGAGTTAGCAGACTGAACTTTTATCATCCAATATATGTCAAACGTATTTTATAAGAGCCAAAGCAAATCTTTATTAACTGAAAATCTCCAGGCACATGTGACAAAATGTGCAATATTAATGCATTTCATTATTAATTAAATTATTGTCAATGTTCAGTTTTTAACCTAAATGAAATCTTTTTTTCTATAACATTGGTATATGCGTATTTATTTTGTGTTTAATTTTCCGGCTGATACCATATGAGTTGTTATTATCTTGTTATTACCTACTAGTTTGTCAAACAATCAACCATACAGTTAAAATATGTTGCCAATGATACAATCTTCTCTTTGGATTAAAACGTGCATTTTTGTTTTCCAAGCAGATGGTGAGCTTGCTGGTTCGCAAAATGATGCGATCTTCTGTCATTAAAAGAAGAAGGGATATTTCATTAGTTGCATTGTTACGTGGTGGGGACTCTATTGACTATGCTTGGGCTACTGAAACAATGAAAAAAATAAATAAACAAATAGATCAAATAATATATTAGTAAAATAGAGACATTTTTGTTTTGGGATAATATAAATAGTAGGGCACAGTTCATCTTTAGGAACACCTGAAAACAATGTCTGTATGTTGAAATAATGTAGACGTTTTAATAAAGTATGTTATCTAGTCTAGGGACTATTTGTTTGTGTTTGGTACATAGACAGCAGACAAGAAGGCCTATATAAGCTTGGATATCCTATTTCAAGCCTATGGGTTTTTGTGACAATATCCACCTATTCTTTTCTTGTAACAATTTTCCACAAAAATTGAATTTTGTGCTCTTTCAGCCAAACGAGTATTTTTGAGATTTCATTCAAAGTCACTGAGCTTTTTGTTAGGGCTCATACTATTAGGAAAGACTTTATGGGTGTGTGTATCTGTTTACACTGTGGGTGTAAAGCATTTGAGCTTCTTGTGGAACACTTTTAAACAGTTTTGTGAAATCTGTATATATTCAGGTACAGAAAAACAGTAGAGTGCAACACAACGACAGAATACAATGTCTCGTTTGTCATTTTCCCTCTGCTTACTACCTTAATACTTTTGGTGAAATATGTGAAAAAAAAATAATTTTTTTTAAATGTTTTTTATTTTATAGATAACATTTTCTGATGAATTGCTATAACCATATAGAATGGAAATACCAAAAACATTCTTATATTTCTACAAACTAAATACCTCAAGATAGTGATGTATTTTATGATGGTTACTGTAGGTGATTTAGCATAGTTCAGCTTAGCTTATCTCACAGGTGAAATGACAGGGTTAGCTATTTGGGTGGTATTTTACCTCACCAAGAAATTTGTAGTGGTCCTAGTAGCCTGGGTGTCCCAGCCTTTACACATGAAAACCTAGAACTGGAAAACCAGCAAAAGGGCTTAATGCTAGTGACTTCATAGAAGGAAGCCAGCCGTGAAAGTCCCTCAGGAAGGAATTTGTGCCCTGATTTGGTTTCTATCCTGTTATGGAGTAAAGACTATCCTGACAACACTCTCTTGGAGATCTCACATTGGTGGCAACTATGTTTCTATGACTGTAGTTGCATCTCTACTGCTGCCGATCTATCTACCACCTGATACATCTCTTTTTTAAATAAATTGTTTGTCAAGTATTAAGTCACTGGTGCCCTAGTTATTAATTTAGTACTTATATGCACCACACATTACATCAAGGATGACAAATTTATTAAGTAAAAGAAAGATATATACTCACAAACAAATGTACTTCACTTAATAAATTTGTCATACGGTGTTACACTATGTAGTGATTTATTCTTATAAGAAGCTGGATGGTGAAAGTCGGTACACCTGTGTTCCCTTGATTTTGTGTTTGGAAGGATCGCAGTAGCAGCTCAATTCAAGCCTTGTGGTGAAATCCTTTGTCATGTGTTTAAGGCTTTTTTACCTACCAATTTCTGGTAAGCGTATACATTGAACTATTTTTGGATTCACGTTGGTTTTACATCAGGGTGTTTTTCGCATCTTATTGCACCCTTTTCACCCTTATTCTGGAATTTCCTTGGTACGTTTGGGAGCTTTAAATCATTATTGGATTCTCATTTAATGCACTTTTAGGTGCGTCCATTTATGCGCTTCTTCTTCAGGTTTGTTTCCTGACATCTACCTATTCTGAAGAATCTTCCATTATTGAAAAAGCTTGGAATTTAATTGTTTTTGGGACTTAATTGTTTTTGAAAAAAATCTTTATTCATCTATATTGTTTTTTCACATTATTTAGCACGTATGTATTGCTTTGTGCTGTTATTTTAGTGTATTTGTTCACTGTTTTTGAATGAACTTTCTTGCTACCCAAATACAATTCCCTTTCCACTAGAGCACTGGTCTGCCCTCCACCTATTCTCTCTGCTCTAAATAGGAGCGTGCATATGGCCTGCCGGATTTTCTATGATCCTTTACTCATCTGCTATATCTTGGCCCTTCCTGCAATAGGAACTAGGGGTGTTAAGACTATAGCCAAGTGAATAAAATGAAGTTACCTCTTTAGAGATAGTAGTGACTGATGCATATTGTCTCAAACAGACAGTTTCGTCTCAGAAACAGTAGATAGTGCCGTGTATATTTTTAGCCAGTGCTTGAAAAAAGAAGGATTACAATTTTTTGGGTAGTAATTAGGTCATTAGGTGCTCAAGGACCTTTATGACACTAATATACAATTATTTCTGTACTGCCCTTCCCTGCTACTGGGAGTTCAGCTGAACTCCCAGAGTAAAAAGGAAATAACTACTTTTCACAAGTGCCAGCTAAACTACACTGGTATTTTGTGACCTATTGTTCCAGAGTATTCTCTAACCATGTAACACTCCCACTTGCTTACTTAAGCTCCTGGGTGCCCTGTACTTTTTCCACTCTTCTTTTTAACTTACTATACTTGCTTTATTATTCTCCGCTCCTCCGTCATTTTTTTTGGTTTAATGTATTCAAATAGATGAAGACAAATGAACATATATAAAAAAAGCTAGATAAAAACAAATGTAAATAGCAGTAAGAAACAATGGAAATTCAGTTTTATACCCACTACCTAAATCTACCGGATTATATATGATATAATTGTATTTATTCTGGTCTTATATTAGTTTTCCTGTTTGCAAATGTGACAGCAAGTAGACAGTGTTTCCAAGAAATGTATTAAAATAACAGGTATAATTTTATTCACATTAATACGCTTCTTTGTGAGGTGCTTTCTAGCAAATAATTTATTGAGTTAATTGCTCGTTTTTTTTTTGTTGTTGTTGTTGTTTTGTTTCAAACATTATTTTTAATTAGGATGCAGAAAATGCTTTAGTAAACAAATTAATTTGTTCGATGGTACCAATTGTATTTCACTTTCAGCATCTACAAATGCTTTCAGCAATTAATAGCTGTAAATATTTAATTATGTTTGGGTAGAGCTGCATTTTATACTGTAAATACATTTTTTGCTAGTTAAAACTGAGATTGCAAGCTCTTTGGAGAAGTCACTTTGGAATACGTTACAACTTAACCTTTTATTGTTTCTGGGTTTTTTTTTGGTATTCAGATGTAGTTTGATAACTTGTTGTTGCTAAACCTTTTTTAATTGTTCCAATTTCAGTTGGAATTGTTCCAGTGTCAAACCTCTGAGCTAAATACAGTGAATGTTGTCTATAAACAGATATATTATAAGTATATTCAAGATGTCTCCCAGAGACACTATACCCCCCTTTGGCACCTAATGACCCCTATGGCCCCCAAATAACCCCCAACTGATCCACAAAGCCTCAAGACCCCAGAGGCCTTTCTACTCATATTGGGAGATATTTATAAAAGTTTCATAAAGTTCAGTTTAATTTATCACTAGAGATTTAGGCCCTAATTCACCATTGTGCAAAGTGAGCCGCGAAGCATTCGGCTCACTTCGCAAATGGTATTATGCGCCTGCTGATGTCCTGCACGCGAACATTAGCGGGCGCATTAAAGGGATTCCCCTCTTGGCGAGGAGACTTGAGTGCTCTCGCCGGGAGGGGAATCCCTTTAATGCGCATGATGATGTCCGCGCACAGGACATCAGCATGCGCATAACACCATGTGCGAAGTGAGCTGAACGCTTCACGACTCACTTCACACAATGGTGAATTAGGGCCTTAATGCTAAACAGCGCTAAAACTGATATGACATGTTTTTTGTAATCTAAAAATGATTGAGAGTGGTAGAAACACATTATACCCTATGGAGATAGACATGCAACATTTTCTGTCAGATAAGTTTCAATGGTACCTTCATTGAAACCAGTGATTAAAATATTGCTTAAAGAGACTGCTGCTAATTCATGAGTAACATAGTCTGGAATAACCAGCTAATGTTGCAATCCCCTGGCAGACTTGGACCCCACCAAATCTATTTTAAAGGCAACCCCTACAATGATTAAAGCAACAAAGGAACTCTTAAAGAGTCGCATAGGAGGAATTATCTGACGTAAGGTCAGGGTTAAACTCAGGGGCATATTTATGAAAGTCCAAAAAGATGCAGTAAGGTCCAAAATCACATTCACCACTTCCCCTTCTTTGCCTATTCATCAATATCTGTGATGTGAACAATTCATGACTAATTTGGACGCTAACAAGATTTAAAGACTTACAGAGCTATTCACAACACTTGACATGCTCCAGCACAAGCAATTCACCTATTGAAGTAGAGAATTTGGCAACGCTTACTATTCTGAATTTGCCAGTTTTCCATTGCCAGATTAAGGTTCTGAATTAGGAGGCTGAGGCAGGGCTCCTGTTTGGCATAAGGTTACTGTTCATTCAAAAGTGACAATTAAAACTGTGACCAAGTGATAACATGAACTCGGGATATGGTGACATAGAAAGGGATGTAATAATGTAATATTCACTTACATACAGTTAGTGGAACATTGCAAAGACAATATCACTGCACTTAACTGGTTGACTCGTATCACTTTGTATGACTATGTATCCTACTTCTGTCCGACTGACTACATTTCACTACACTTTGTTGCAGCCAACTATACAGAGCAGAGGAGGAAGAATGCTGGCACATGGTGTACACACATAAGATAAGTTTACAAATTGCCATATTACACCTCTCAATAATGCTGCTTTATGGCAGAGAATGAGCATGGGAAGCTGGCCTGGGTTTTTGAGGAGTGAAATATTAAGGGGGTAATTCAGGATAGTGCGAAGTGAGGTGCGGAGTCCTCGCCTCACTTTGCACTGATTGATATGCGCTCGCTGATGTCCTGCACACGGATATCAGCGAGCGCTTTAAAGGGATTCCAGTCTCGGCGAGGCGACTCTTTTGGTCTTGCTGAGACTGGAATCCCTTTAAAGCGCTCGCTGATGTCTGCGTGCAGGACATCAGCGAGCGCATATCAATCAGTACAAAGTGAGGCGAGGTCTCCGCACCTCACTTCTCACTATCCTGAATTACCCCCTTTAAGAGTATTAAGTGATGTTGGACAAGCATTCCTGGTTGATTTTGTTATACAATGTTAAAGATGTTGAATGTGGTTGGAAACAGGAAATTAAATAAAGTTGGCTGCTGCCTATTCAACTCCATCCCAGCTGAGTTTTGTGGTTATTTAAAAATTTTGAATGGGTTACATATATGCAATGAATTCACGCTACACCTGTCAGAAAATGTTTTATACTAAGTACTTTACTATTACCACATTTCCAGTGGGAAGGGGGAAGGGGGGGATATTATTTGTTTAAATACAAACGTTTGTAGACTAAAATGGTTATTTGATCATTAGAAATTATGTTTAAAATTTTACATTAAAAAATCTACATTTTAAACCCCAATACAGCATACCTGTATCATTTGTATTGTATAAATAATGTGGTACAATAGATTCCTTTCTGTAACAGTTTATTGACCACTTAATTTTTAGTAAAAAGGAAGGGGAGTCTGAAGAGGTTATTCAACTGTCAAATTCTTAAACAGCAGATTCCCATAGCAAACCTGCAACTGCAACAATTCTCCCATTGTAATGTCGCGACTGTGACAATTTTATAGTTGCAACAATACGGTAATTCCATAGTAAAGACACAGATGCCACAATATCATTATAAAGACATGAGTGCAACAGTAGCAAGTCTATTGCGATTGTCTTTAGCGGGTGAATTCACACCTTTACACAACAATTCGGACTTTAGAGAATAACCTCTAGGGTCAAAGGAGAAATGAAATACAACAGAAGAGTTGTGATTTGATGCAGAGTGGGGGGGTGGGGGTTGGTATTACTGCTAACCAATAAGACCTACTTAGCCCTCATTATGCATGAGACCAATAAAAACTGTCTGCTAATTGGTTGCTTGGGATTATCTGACCTCAGCAGTCTTTGCCCTGTTGGCACATTGCTCTGACTGCATAAATATACCTATCAAGCAATGATGGGCATATTGCTAGTAGATTATACAGTATACTAGGGTTTATTAAAAATAAATAAAGAGGCATGATCACTCTTCATGATAAAATATAAAAGTGCATCATATGCCTAACCTAGTTAGCAGATATTGAACATAGTTATATTTATAATGATAGATGAAGAAATTGATATTAACAAGAGAGATATTGTCTCATCATTTAAGAGAATGCAAATAAATACAAAAGGTATTATCTAGCCCACTTGATGAATTTGTTTTAGAATCACTGACTAGCTCCCATCGTTTTAACACGTGAAATCACTGAATTATTTTATCATATATTAGATTTTTGCACAACAAAATCTTCTAATTATTTTAAGAAACAATCCTTCATCCAGACAGATGAAACTGAACAGCCCACAGAAGTCAATTATTTCTCCGCAGTATTTTCCAGTAAGCTCTGTCCTACAAGCTTGCAAACCTGGCAACGCATTTTAAAAGATCGGAAATTGAAAATGTAATTGTATTTAGGCCACATTTGAAACAATCACTTTTTTTTATTTCTTTTATAGGAATTTCCAGTAAGCGAAAAGGACAACACGTTCTTATATTATGGTAAAGATGTAATGATAACACAACTGTGTCAAATGAAAGTTAAGATTGTTTTGTAGTTTCAAAGTGTATGTTAAAAGGAGGGGAGTCTGTAAACAGGGACTGTGGTTGTTAACAGACCAATAAAAGTGAGAGTCTAACCCATGAATCGAATTAGAAACAATTTCAGATTTCACTGCAATGACAGCAACTATAATCGTTAGTAAGATATTGTCCAAAATATAAAAGAAGGAAACATTTCTGTCATGACCTACAGTGGTGTAACTTTAAAGGAACAGTCTGGTCGGAAAAAAAAACCTTTATTTATTAATATTATCAAGATTATCAAAACTGGGCTTGTTTAGTCTAGAAAAAAGAAGATTAAGGGGTGACCT
>WMED01010825.1:0-15566 GCA_019650415.1 Pipa parva | reverse complement strand
AAGGGGAGGGGAGAGAGCACTTACTTGGGCAGCAGAGAGGCAGCTTCCACAGGGGCAGATTGGCAGCTTCCACAGGGGCAGACCAGCAGCATGCAAAAGAGGGAGAGCTCCATTCTCCCTCTGCTTTTACAGCAGCCAGTGCGGCTGCTGTAGAAAGCACGTGTTCTCCTTCCTAGTTAGATCATGTGACTATGACGTCACATGAGACCCGGATCCAGTACCAGGAAGGCTGACAGGACACAGGAGGGACTTAATTTATGCTGCAATCGGTGAGTATTTTCACCGATTGTTCAGCATTTTAAACTTTCTAAGGATAGGTAGAAACTACGGCGTTAGCGGTGAACGGACAGAGATGCAACGCCGTAGTTTCTACCATGGGTGGCGAGGAAAGGGTTAAGGGATCTGATGGGAGGATCTATAATGTCAATCATCATTTAGCCTACTGGGCTCGGGAAAGAAAAGTCGGGCTGACAGGGAAGATGACAGAGAGAAATGCTGTATAAAGGCACATTTTTTTGATACATGTATTTTTACAAAAACGTTTATCTCATTAGTACAACCTAAATGAGTATTAGTGTTTCGAGGTGACAGGTGCACTTTAAGGATTATATGTAGAATACCAGTTGTGTATTAGCAGGCAGGAATCCAAGCAGTTTCTTCAGCTTATTTATTTCACACACAATCAGTCCTCTTTGAGGTCAGTTTCATACTGCCCTGTGTGAGTTTCCAGCAGCATCAAATTGCAACAATGGAAAATCACATTATTTGACTGCATCAGTTTCATTGCGAATTTAATCGGATTTCAGTCAGATCCAATTTCAGCAAATCCAAAAGGAAGTCATGTAAGTTGCACCTGACTTACATTGGAAAAACACAGTATATCTGAATCTCATCCATTGTTAATGAGGTAACCAAACCAAGGAGCTTGCTGGGTGTCATTGGGAGACTCTGGGATTGCAAAGTAAACAACAAGTCATTAGGGAAAACCTCAAGTTCACCAACCCAAGTCTAAATTCATGTAGCTCTGCCCCCTCCATGCCCTATTCCACACAAACCCCATCTCCACATTCACAAACACTGCCCCTCTTTAACCTTAAAAGCTACCAGATTATAGGGGTTTGTTCACTAAAGTCTGAATTGTAGCATATAGGTGCGAATTCACCAGATAAAGACAGTCACAATAGGCTACTACTGTCGCAGTCACGTCTTTATAATGAGTCTTGTATTGCTGAGAGTGTTTTATAGCACTTTACATCACTACAGCAGGTGATCTAAGCTTTTAAGGAAAGATTTTTTCATCTGGTTATGATTCAAGGCCCTACTTTGATCTATTTCTGGTGAGCATATAGCAATTATATTTCCCTGGGACACATTACTTGGTGGAGTCACCCTTTTGGAGGATTATTCTGAATCTATTCACTCATCACATTACTCTAGTGCTGTTTTTTTTTGTACATTTAGACTTTCACTTTTATTCAGTATTGTTTTGATGCGGTACTATATGGTATGCGCTTTCTTTTTTAGTTTTTGTTGTGTACACTTATTCATTAGAGTAGAGGGTGAAGAGAGTTGCATCATTACCTGCTCACAACAGGATTTGGACTGTTTAAATTATGTGACTGGGGGTTGCTAAACCCTGAGAATTGGGCACAGACCCTAAGTTTTAGCTATGATACACATTTTTTATTAGTTTGCCACACTTCACACTGGAATTCATTAATTATTTCTGTTAAAGATATGTTAAATTATGACAAGAGGGGCAAATAAACCCCATTTTTTGGCAAATGAATGGATTTCCACTCATTAACAGTGCACTCATTCTGGATCTCACGGCTTCCCTGCTGTAAACACGAGACGCTCACTCCAGATAAGGTGCCACCTAGTGGACACTAGACAGGTAGACAGGCAGGCATTATCATAACTAAAACTCTTTTATTGCGCTACTACAGTTGTTTCCATCTTAAAACGCTGATAGAAGGATGGATGCTTATGATTACAATTTCCAGAGCCTACATCTTTCCAGTAAGTCAGGAGGATATAGCCTTAGATAGAAAATAACAGATTAAGCGACAATCGCACGTTAGCACAAAATTTAAAACATAATATTTTATCACCTTCCGTAAAGTGTCACTGTGTGTCGAGTTTCAATAAAGTTATTTTAAGCCGCGGCGCATGCTGACAGTGGAAAAAAATGACCAATTAGCGAGCAGAGGTGTAGGAGCGGCGCGCGGAGAGCTGTGAAAGTGAGGTAGGGAGACAAGGGAAGGCAGTGTAGTGGCAGATTAATATATGTGGGGATTGTAGGGGTAATGAAGGTAGGAAGGCAACTGGGAAAAGTGATGCCTTATTGGAGCCCTAACAGTCTCACAGCTGAGATATAGACACCAGGAGTGACACACTGACATGATAAGAGGGAAATAAGACACAATACATCTTGGTCTTTTCTAATTATCATTGTAATACAAAGGGGATGATGGGAATTTAATAAGAGAGACTGTAATTAATGGGCCCAGAAAAAAGAACATTTTCCCTATGTAAATCACAGGCTGGAACAGAGAATGAATAAAATGCAGTTGCATCCTAAATTGTTGTGCTTCTGAAGTTAAAACGTATTTGTGATGATAGTCATCAAAGTTTTTATTTTTGCTTCATTTGCAATCCGGTTGCGGGGCAAAAAAGAGATTACGCTAATCTTTCGATAAAATTTCCCCTGCTTTTATAAATCGGTAAATTTCTTTGGTATCTGCCAAGACCTTTTAGGGAAGTTTATTGGTCAGTGGCATTAATGAATATTCTCATAAAGTAGTAATATTCTTAGTAGAGTAATTAACAAAACAAAAAAAATAAAAAATTAGAACTTGTTTGGAGAGATTCGGTGTTTTCATTGTTTCTGTTTTACATTCCTCAGTCCGGGAAATACTTTCCCAAAATGAATGATGAAAAGGTTTGGAGAAATATGAATATATAATCAAATACAAACTAAAGTACTTTTTTTTGTTTTTTTTATGTAAATACAATTATATTTTCCTTTCAGAAAATGGAATTGACCCATTTGGGGGATTTTTATCTTAATAGATACTTTTATTATAATTTACTCGGTTAACCTTAAGGTTTTTATTAATTATTCCAATCACTTCAGTTTTTGTTGAACTGGTTGTTGTGGTCTGTTAACCTTGAAGCTAAAGAGTTATTGAATGACATTCTGTACTAGACATCTGACCAATAAAAACTCGTCTTTTCTGGTCACTGGTGTATACGGCAACCAGTTATTGTAAAATTAATTTTAAGTAGGACATAGGCTTGTGGGAAATATTTGGTGGATACCCAAACTTTAGCATTCCAGTTTTACTAGACCGGTGTAGTTATCTGATTCATACTCTCCATGGGTGTGTGATATCACTGTTTTTATGAGCACTTTGACCACTCTTGCAGCTAGTAGCTATATAAATATGTATTTAATATAGAAATCTTACTAGTTCAAGTCAATTTGCTGATAATTAAAGGCAGCAGACGCTTGTGGTTAAAGGAAAGGGGTCCATTGCCTAAGGACTGACATACGGTACTTTTGGTCACATATATAAGCCTTGCAACAAAATAAGTAGATTGGGTTTGATTTCATTTTAGAGTTTATTGCTCCTTTATATCCATTCATAAAAATGACTTTTTAATTCTGGGTTGAGAGTAAGCCTATATGTGTGTATAGCCATGCCACTTTAATAATTCCCTACTTTCAGACTGCACCAAGGTATCATTTCCCTACCTCTTCCCCTGTTCGGCTCCATATGCAGTAGTTTTCTGTTACAGCACTCCTCACTTACTCCCCCACCGCCTCTTGATGACATAATTAGTGTGCGTCGGGGGAGGCAGAGAAGAATGCTGTAACAAGAGGGTGTCTGCAGAAGCTGGTATTCAGGGTGCATTAATTCCGGGGGGGTGTCTTATTTTTGGGGGGGGGTGTCTTATTTCAAATGCCACAGTAAAACATCCCCCATGCCTTATTTTCGGGGGATGTCTTACTTTCAGGGAAACAGTTTATATCTAACGTCTACTCACTCATCTACATTCCTATCCTATTACAGAGACATATGTCTGATGTCTGCCATTCACCTGCCTTACTGTCGCTAGTGTGGGTTTTACCCACAGAAACCCAGTGTTACACTCACACAACACACAAAAATATATATATACACATTCAGCTGTATCTGCCATAGGAAATGCTCTATTATTTATAATACATTTACATTATATTTAATAGATATAGTCTTGTCCCGAGCATTAAAAACACAAACAGCAATGCAATAAATCTAGCACTATTTTATTTAAAACGGTTAACGACTTTGGAGTAATCGCACAAACTAACAAAATTAGTAAAATCAGTTTCATTTGCACAGAAGGAAGCGCATTCTGGAACATCCATTTCATGCAAACTAATACTTACAAAGAATGGTTTATTGATCCAGTTTTCCTAGTGGAATAAAAAGGTGAAAATTAGAATACAGTGATACCTTGGTTCTCGAACATAATTCGTTCTGGAAGTGCGGTTGAGAACCGAATTTGGTCGAGAACCAAAATAGATTGACTTGTATTGCAGATTGACTTGTATTGATGCTGAAAATGCCATTCGGCTGTTCGAGTTCCAAATATTTGTTCAGATTCCAAGACAAAATTTTCTCGAATTTCCTGGTCGAATACCGATTTGGTCGAAAGTCAAGGCGTTCGAGAACCGAGGTATCACTGTAATTCTTTTATGTAGAATATTTTCCTTTTTGTACCTTAAACTTACAGAGAAAGTAAGTAATAAAGGAAATAGTATCCTATCTGCCAAAGCTTTGCACTGGGTAACAGCATTTATATTTGGGATGTACTCACAGGCAACTGAATTAGTTTAGTTTATAGCAAGTGAATTCATTGAAATGTGTTGGAAGAATTGCCCATAGTATCAGCTAATGTTTGAATAAAAGGTGCATGCTGGAAATAGCAGCTCTGAGACAATGGACAACAATGAGAAAACATAGCTAACTATTTATGTTTTAATTTCGGTAACAGAGGTGGTGGAATATTCATCTAAAATGCACAAATTGAATCTGATTCCTGACACCTATTCCATATAACAATTCGTGATTAATTAGTACAAAAAATAAATAAATTGTTTTCAACTAATGGTTATCATAGGGCCTGATCATAGTCGATAATTGAGTATAGTAGACTCACTTTTACAATCGGCTGCAACTTGCTAACCAACTTTATTGTCTTTCCCAAAATAAGTGCATTTTCTCCTATTTTCTGATCACTTTCAAATGTCTTCCTAATTAATTAGTGTCAGCATGCTATCCTGCACCTATATTTACCTTGTTCCTACAGTGCAAACCTAATTTAAAAATAGTAATATTTATTATGAATACTAAACTAGTTTTTTTTTTCTAGAGAGAAATATCATTTTTTTAAAGTTTGTTGGGTAGAAACTAATAAAGTTATAGGTATATTAGGTGCTATTTATGTATGTATAGATAATTTAATTTATGCAGCGCTGTACAATTCAGCGATATACGTACAATACAAACAAGGGAAAAGTGTATTAAACAATACAAGTAAAATATTACAAGGATACATCAAATTAAGTGCTAGTTTGTGATTGACACAAGAGGTTGGAGGTCCCTGCCCCAAGGAGCTTACAATCTAAGTATTTATTGGCCAACAAGCGACTTTTTTATAGGGGGGGGGCCCAGACACTTAGTCTGTATTGGGCCCCAAAATTCCTGATGGCAGCCCTGCTCACAATGTCCCACTAACTGTATATAAGTGATTATTTACATCTGTTTTTATGTTACCCTGTCCCTAGTTTTAGTTTATCTGAACTTGACACTTGCTGAATACACAAAGTATCTGTGCATGCGCATGCAAAGTAATGTGAAGAGCTTTGTAAATCTGTGACTATCATAGTCGGCTCAATTTCACATGTATTTGCCACATCGCAGAATTTGCTCATTAAGCGAACATGGAACGTGTAGAGCTACTATATTAGTTCATTAAAGTGGGTGTTTAAAGAAAAACTAAGGTTCGTCTTAATCCCTTATTAGGAGCTCTTCAATTCTTAATGATGAGACCAATCGATTTAATAAGGAATTAAACAAAAGTTTTACTTCTTCTTTATGCTCTAATTGAAAATAATGTGGAGAGAAGGTTAAATGTTGTGTTTAGCTCAATGCTATACTATAACCAGATACATTGTCCTGCTACTCCTAAGCACCAATGCATTTCAAACCTGTCAGGGGAGGCAGGAAGTTTACATTGGCCTTACTCCCTGAGTCATCTCTAGATCATGGATGGTCCCATTGGAGGAGCAGCTTCCATTGCCTCTCATTATCAGCTTGAGGTTCATTTGAAGTACTTGGGAAAACCAGGTACCTTTATCATTACTGTAGTTTGGATTCGAACAGCATTCATCTTTGCAACTACTTAACTTTCCCTACATCCTTATCAGCTAGAGCTGACAGGTCCATTTTAAATGTAACCATGCAAGAGAACGTTAGTAATATATTCTATTATAAACAAGTTAGTTGTCTATAAATTCAATGCATGTTGTTACATTAATCTAAAATAATGGCAAAATAACAATACAGCATGTGGCTTACTGGTCCTCTATGGCACAGAACAGATTGTTCCAGTCAGCAATGTAACTTGTCAGGCAAGTTTCCTTTACTGGAATATTCTACCAGTATTGCCTTGTTCAATATTAATATTCTTTATCTGATTTATAGTAAGAACCTAATTACAAGATACACACGCTCTATGGTTTTATATCAAATTAGCAGTTTACATTTAGCCAGAAAGAGAGAAAGATTTAAAAGTATCCACATTACCCATTGCGCAGTCAGATTCCATGTAAAACTGTGCAAAGTCAGGTTATTTAATGAAGTTTATTAATGAAACATAAAGTGATACTGATTTACCCCAGGGCAAAGCATGTTTCTGTCACAAACAATGAAATAAATTGAAATGAAATATGTTGTTTATATAACCATACCTGGGAAATGTATGCTTTTGCAAGACTATGACCCTGTCCTCCCAGGCGAACCTGTCTACAGTTGTCTGGAGCGTGTCTGCCCCTACCTGCAGTTGTCTGTTCTCATTGCCCACCCCACAATGAACGTGATGATGTTTAAGCCATTTTTCATCCGAGGTGAAACAAGGTGGGAGGAGCTTCGCGCTGGCTTCTCAGTCAGCCAGCGCTGTGAATGGAGCATGGGGTGCCGGCTAATTACGGCACAGCTCATGCTGTGACGGTAATCAATCGGCTCTATATAAGGTAAGTATTTTAACAGTCCTTTTTTATTTGTTTGCTTTTGTTCTCCTTTAATCGTGACAAACTGGTTTGAAACTGCATTCAGACCTTTGATCTATACAAAGTGACTCTCCATTGTTTTACAAATCAAATACAATATCGCATATCTATTAGGAGATTATGGGGGTAATTCAGCATTCAGCGAAGTGAGCTCCGAAGCCTTTGGCTCACTTCGCAAATGGTATTATGCTCATGCTGATGTCCTGCGCGCGGATATCAGCATGCGCATTAAAGGGATACCCATTTCGGCGAGACCAAAAGAGTTGCCTCGTCGAGACGGGAATCCCTTTAATGTGCATGCTGATGTCCGTGCGCAGGACATCAGCATGCGCATACTACCATTTGCGAAGAGAGCCGAAGCGTAAAATACTGATCAGTAAGTATCTACCCCTTGCAAATCATCCCTTGACCAAATGAGCCTTTACTTACTAGAAAAGTCCACGTAACTTATTATTTTTCCCTATTTCTTCTTGTAATAATGGAACGTGGCTTAGTGCAAACAGAATCAACAAAGTTGTTTAAAAATATCAATAAATCAAAACACACCTCGTTCAGTTTGAAATTTAATAGAAAAAGCAACTACAAAATAATATATAATCAATACATTCAGAGTTTATCCCTATACTGATAAAGCAATCTGCAATTTTTTGTGTCCTGCATGATTTCGGAGTAATGCTTGCGCTGATAATAGTTTAAACAGTATGTCGTGTGCTACACATCTCACAATAAAGCTCCAAGAATTAGAAGAGGGGCAGATTTCTGAGACTGAAGTAGGGGGACCTAAGTTTAACCCTTATTGTATTTGCGTGGCTCAATTAAGGTGACCAAAACCTATATTAGGTAGAAAAGTTTATTTTTTTTTTTTAAATAACATTGCACAGGTAAACAAAATCCTTGCTTGCAGAAAATGTAATAACCCTGAAGTGTGCCTTATAAAGTGCATATCAGCTGGAATCATTCAGCTTGCAATCCTCTGGTAAATACATCCTTATGACATAAGCTTTATACTAGGAGGAAGTGGCACCCACTCGCATGATTCTGAACAAGGCATTGACGTTGTTGCTTCGGATAGCGTCCCTGCATGCTGCAATCACCTGGACCTTGGGCTTTCCAACTGCAAGAAAAAGGACACAGGCTAATAAGTTTAACAGGATCCTAAAATCCATTTTAACTTCCCCAAGAGCCTCTATACTGAAGGCTGCCCTACAGGTTCTGTTTCTTTTGATTTACTCCTTTAAAGAGCACCTGAGACCTCAAGACTAAATATAATTTAGGTTGTACTAATGAAATAAAACATTTTTGTAAATATGTATGGATTTTAAAAAACTACACTTTTACACAGTGTTTCTCTCCGTCATCTTCCCTGTCAGCCTGACTTTTCTTTCCCAAATCGGGTTGGGTGGGATTAAATAATGATTGACATCATAGATCCTTCAATCAGATCCTTTAAATCACAATCTAGCAGAGATCTGATTGGAGGAGCTTTAATGTCAAATCAACATTTAGCCCCACCCAACCCAATCTGAGAAAGAAAAGTCAGGCTGACAGGGAAGATGACAGAGAGAAACACTGTATAAAGGTACATTTTTTTTAAATACATATATATTTACAAAAATGTTTATTTCATTAGTACAACCTAAATTAGTATTAGAATTTTAAGGTGGCAGGTGCACTTTAAACTGAGAAATATTCATGATTACAGAATTAAATTCTACACCTATATTTAAAGGGATATTAGCACCAGGGAATAAAGGAATTTTTTTTGTGTGCCTTAAATAATGTATATGGATAAATGAAGTAGATTAGAATTTCAGAAATGCACCTTCTTTAAATTCTGGAAAAGTTGATGTATGTTTTGTGCTTTCTAAATTTTGAACAAGGTCTGCTAATACACGTAGTTTTTTACTTTACTATTATTTAAAGATCAGTATTTCAGAGGAAATCTGTAGCATTACATAATGGATCATTCTACTCACCACGCAGACGTCCTGCCCTTTGGATTGCCTGGTTTACATATTTTAAATTACTTAACAACTCTGTGTGATTGTTACAGCGGATTTTGTAACAATTTATTAGATCTCTATTAAGGTCATAGAGTTCGGTGTATCGTTTCTTCATATTTTTCCTGTGAGAGAGCATAAATAAAATATTTTTTATTCAATGATTCTCCCTGATTCTCTCTGCTTTAACCTATCAGTTTTTCCAGTATAATCTAGACATGCATTTTCCCTTCCCATATGTGTAACCTAACATTTATCAATTTTAAACCTCATTTGCCGCTTTTCTGCCCAAGCCTCCAACTTATCCAGATATATAACACAATACTAAAAGTTACTATGAATTTTCTCAAGGCCATTAATGAATATATTGAATAGTACAGGCCCCAAAACTGACCCCTGGGTACCCCATTATTAACAATAACCCAGTGTGAGCATGTACCATTAGTAACCACCCTCTGTTTCCTGCCACTGAGCCAGTTACTAACCCACTTACACACATTTTCCCCCAGTCCAAGCATCCTCATTTTATGTACCAGCCTTTTATGTGACAAATGCTTTGAAAACAAAAAGGTATATGACATCCAGTGACTCGCTCCAGTTCAGTATATAACTGATTTCTATAAAATCTAACTAGAATAGTTTGACAGGATGTCTCTCTCATAAACATATGCTGATATGGAGTTATATTTGCTTACAGTGAGATATCCCAGGTTACCATCTCTTAGACTTTAAACATTTTACCCACAATAGAAAAGTAACCTTATTTGTGTAAAGTTTTCAGGCTTACTTTCTGACCCCTTTGTGAATATAGGTGTCACATTTACCATGTGCCAGTCCTGTGGAATAATCCCTGTCATTACAGAATCTCTAAATATAATTATGTTTATAATGGTCTTTCTGTAACTGTACTTGGGTGTATACCATCTAGACCTGGGGGGTATTCACTAAGGTGCGAATTCGACTGTCGAATTCGCACACAGCGGATTCCCATAACAAATCCGTGACAATTTCCCCATAATAAAGACGCGACTGTGACAATATTCTCATTATAAAGACGCGACTGTGACAGAAGCAGCCTATTGAGACTGTCTTTATTTGGCGAATTCGCACCTATACGCAACAATTCAGACTTTAGTGAATAACCCCCTTGTGTTTCATTTTAACTTGGCGTTGTACTTCATCCTGGGTTAGGCAGGCAATATTTAAGGTGGAATTTCTTTTTCTCTGTTCATTTCACCAAACATTTAATTTTCCTTTGTAGATACAGTGGAACAAAGCTTCCAATAATGAGCTTCCTCCTTATCTCTGTCTACAATTAACCCCCTCATTATTTTTTGAAAGTGCCAACTCCTTCTGTTTTAATCTTTTTACTATTTATACAATTAAGTAATATTTTTGGGTATGTTTGTCTCAAATTCGGCTGCTTTTATTTGTCTTTTACATAATTTATTTTGACCTCTGTACATTTGTAGTGTTTATACACTACCTTTCTGGTTTAGAAGTTTAAAGTGCCCCTCTCAGGTCCACTTAACAGACTTTTTTTTTTTAGGAAGCAGGAAGTTGTCTTAGCTGAATGCTATAAGATCATTTCAATAATAAATTTGCTTCTTATCTCTGTCTACAACAGCAGTTCTCGACCTGTGGATTGCGACCCCTTTGGAGGTCGAACAACGCTCTCACAGGGGTCGCGAACACGCTGTGAAGCCGGTAGTGAGCACAAATCCCTTTATATAAGGCCCAAACTTATATACTTATACTATTTATACAATTAAGTAATATTTTTGGGTACGTTTGTCTCAAACTTAGCTGCTTTTATTTGTCGGATCTCGATAGATTGCAGATTTGGGCAAGAAATTGGCAAATGAGGTTTAATACTAATAAATGTAAGATTATGTGAAGGGAAAATGCAAGTCAGGATTATTTTTTAAATGGGAAAACACTGGACAAAACAGAAATGGAAAAAGATTTAGGAATTTGGGAAACAAACTAATAAAGTTAACTGTAACAACCATTGTGAAGCAGCTGCTGCCAAAGCAAATAGGATCATGGGGTGTATCAAACGAGGCATTAGATGCACATGAGAACATAATTATACCTCTTTACAAAGCACTGGTCAGACCACACATGGAATACTGTGTGCAGTTTTGGGCACCAGTGCACAAGAAAGATGTGGTTGAGCTTGAGCGGGTTCAAAGGCGGGCTACTAAAATAATTAAAGGAATGGGCAATATACAGTACCAAGAAAGATTATCAAAACTGGGCTGGTTTAGCCTAGAAAAAAGAAGATTAAGGGGTGACCTAATAACTATGTATAAATATATTAGAGGTCAGCACAAAGATCTGTCTCACAATCTATTTATACCAAGAACTGTAAGTATTACAAGGGGGCATCCTCTACGTTTAGAAGAAATAAAGTTTTTGCACCAACAAACAAGGGTTTTTTTTTTTTATGTAAGAACAGTGAGGCTATGGAACTCTCAGCCTGAAGAAGTGGTCATGGTTAATTTCATTAAGGAGTTAAAAACTGATTTGAATGCTTTCCTTCAGTGTAAGAACATTACAAGTTATGGGTACTGGATAACTGGAGGTGGGATCTTGATCCAGGGAATATTCTGATCCTTCAGTGTAAGAACATTACAAGTTATGGGTACTGGATAACTGGAGGTGGGAGCTTGATCTAGGGAATTATTTTGATCCTTCAGTGTAAGAACATTACAAGTTATGGGTACTGGATAACTGAAGGTGGGACCTTGATCCAGGGAATTATTCTAATCCTTCAGTGTAAGAACAATACAAGTTATGGGTACTGGATAACTGGAGGTGGGATCTTGATCCAGATAATTGTTCTGATTGCCATATTGGAGCTGGGAAATAATTTTTTCCCTAATATGATAATTGGCTCTTGCCTCATGGTTTTTTTTTTGCCTTCCTCTGGATCAACATTGCAGGCTAGACTTGATGAACTTGTGTCTTTTTTTCAGCCTTATAAACTATGTTACTACAGTATGTAATGTTGGCTTCTTAATTAACTAAGTGCATTATTTATGAAATTTAGTTATCATTGGACACTACTGCAGTGCCAAGTCAATTGTGAGAATCTAGTCATATTTTGAACAGGGGTCATGTTTAGCAGCCAATCATTATAGAGCTTACTTACATGTCTCTCATCAAGCGAGCATCCTCAGCTTGCACCAACATACTACGGATCAGATTAGATTGATCTGCCATGTCTGCAGTAAGCTTTTGATGAACGGAATGAGAATCATCCACCTGCCAGGAAATTACTATGTTTTAGACAAACAACTTACACTTTCCCTTGATGCAATTTTAAAGTATATCAATACTGGTGTTAAATCAGATTCATATATTTGATCTGCCTCCTGAAGACCAGCCATACAGAAAAAAGAGAAAAGCAAAAAGTGTAAAACAGAGCCACATTATGAATGTGGCCCAAACAGAAGAGAGAATATTGTAAGTGCTTTGTGAGTTTTTACATCTTACATATACCTGGCTATAACTGTAACATACTTGGTACATGTGATACTCTGCATATGCATATAGTGGGGTACAATGTTATGGTTTACCTGTACTAGCACTTTACGAAGCTCTTCAAAGTATTTAGGAAAATCTGCCTCTACAGCCAGGTCTTCAATAGCCAAGAATGACGCTAAAGACTGGATAATGTCACCAGCAAGATCAGGGTCATCTGTGTTTAGGATGATCTGGTGTGAAATATAGAAATTTAAGAAAAGTACTTATCTACAGCTGGAAATACTCTTGTACTATTGCAAGCATATTACCTCTCCACTGGCTTTCATACTGATAAGCAAGGTTCCTCCATCACGCAGAGATGTGAAGTTGATTTGAAATGGTGCATTTTGTATTTCAGTGTCTTCGGGCAACAGGAAGTTTTGGTTTAACCAAATGACGACCTAGAAAAACACACAATCAGGTTTCCTGGGGAATTTTCAAAGATCAACTGGTCATTAGGAGACTTTACACCACTCACCCGTTGCATACGTTCACTGATAGTGAAGGTAACATGACTTGATGGCTTTGATGCAGTAGACTGATTGCTTAGCACATACATTGAAAAGCGTGGAAGCTGGCGTGTCAGCTCAAATACATGGAACTGCACACTAAGAAAAAGCACAAGTATTTTGGTTTAACAAGTTTATAAAATCTTCCATAATTGTATTATGCTTTTGGCACTGTTCCTTACGGTGTTAATATTGTATGTCCACCCTCTCTGATAAGATGCATGCCCACCCAGAGCTTTATTACACCGACAGTACACAAAAACTGACCTAGCAAGTGTGGTTCAGCTAAAAATCTACAGGACTTTTGCCTGTTTGGTTGATGCGGAGTGTTGCAGTTTAACATGTGATAAAGAAGCAGTAGGTTTGACATCCCTGATATAAACTAAATTCATACAAAAAAAAATTGTCCTACCTGCTCTTGTAGCCTACAAATGCTTTAATGTGCAAATCCACTGGGACATCTTTAGGGGGACATATAGGAACCCGAATTAGTCCAGTTAGATGCTGAGCGCTTGGATGTACAACATGACTCTCTCCTTCAAATATTCCCTCAGCAAAGATCAGCACAGCACGAATGATTGTATCTAAGGGTACAGATTCCACATCAGAACAGTATTTTTGCAAAGTAGATGTTGACTTCTAAGAGGTTCTCACATTTGCTGACATTGAAACCAATCTATAGTCACACCTTAAAACAGATTTCTCCTAAAAATGTTTTAGGAAAAGAATAACATACAAGTATAATTAAAAAGAAGCTTTAAACAATAAAGTACAAGTTTTATTCCCAATGATCTAAGGACAGGGGTTGGCAAAGTGCAGTTTCTGAGCCACTTGCCAACCACTTTAGCCGCCTTGTTGTGGCTCGGAGTGCACCTCTGAAGTCCCGCCTATGACTACTGATGGCTCTTCTGATTGGCCATTGGCAGGTCATGTGGTCAGGAGAGTGCACTCCTCCCTCCTCTAGTGGCTCACAAAAGAGTTGTCGTCGCTGAAGGAGTGAGCGAAATGGCTCCCTCCTCAAGGAAGTTTGCCGACCCCTGATCTAGAGGAAAGGAGGCAAGCAGCAGTGCTGAATGCTTAGAACTAAAGACAACATTAAGAACAGTGCTTCATATCCCTGGAGCACTCACTAAGCAAATGTGAACTATGGGGTCAATGGACGTTTACACTGCTGCTCCTCTAATTGCATCACTTCTGGATTATTGTTTCTAGGACATTGATCAGCATTCAGCTCACTAAAAAGTCTTGGGGGGTAATTCATCAAGCAGCGAAGTGAGCTACGATCCGTTCGGCTCACTTCCCTAATAGTAGTATGCACATGCTGATGTCCTGTACGCGGACATCAGCATGCACATACTACTATTAGCGAAGTGAGCCGAACGGATCGTAGCTCACTTCGCTGCTTGATGAATTACCCCCTTGGTCTTTCCGAGTTTATCGCTCGAGATCTTGCGACGTTCCCACGAGATTACCACGCGAGTTTTTTTCATCTCAATTTTTCGATGGTAAGTTAGCCATACTTTACATTAGTAATACAGCTAACCTTTTATTGAAAAATCGAGATTGAACAACTCAGGCGGTAATCTCGCGGGGAACAACTTGAGATCTCACGCGATAAACTCAGAAAGTCCGATAGCAGGCTGTCCAGCTTTAATAAAGTCCTTAAATAGTCCTTCAACTCCGTTACATTAAACTACATCCACCTATATCACTGTCTTGGTTACATTTAATAGGCTTAAACTGCCAAAAGGGAGGTTAAGTAGGCTCTATGCACAACACAAGATCCCCCAGTATCTTGGACCAGTTGGGTTTACTCACCATTTGATGTTGAAATACTCAGCTCTACATGTGCACTTTGGGTGTCGGAGCCCAAGGATACAGATAGAGCTGTCTGCAGCTGTGTGTTTGCAGGAATCACTCCCATTTGTCCATCAGCCTCACTCTGTGAGATCCTTGACTCTGCCTGCAGAAGAAGACACCTGTCAAAATAAATAATCACCCTGGAATACTGATCTAGACTTCAATATCAAAAGCACCATGGTAATATAAAGAAGCTTAGTCCAAGTATTAAAGGTCAACTGCATGCTAGAATCAAATCAATGTATGTTAAATGGCATCATTAGTAAAAATTCTGCTTTTTTTGCAGTAATGCTTAGGGGGGAATTCAGCATGCAGCGAAGTGAG
>WMED01010824.1:0-15566 GCA_019650415.1 Pipa parva | reverse complement strand
CCCAAATTATAATAATAAAAAAAAAACACCATCACAGATGCGACAGTAGCCCATAAAGCCGCACTTTACCCCGCAGAGCCACATATTGCCCCGCAGGGCGATGTATTGTTTTTAATCTGTTGTTTTCCTGTGGAAAACCTGATGCGGCCCAGACTCTACCTCCAGCGACCCCTGGGTAAATTGAGTTTGAGACCCCTGGACTAAACAGAACGATAGACTTTTAAACTAAACATTAAGATATGATGGTTTTTATGTGGAAAGCAGAATAGTAACATTGTGAGAATTTTTACAGTTGAAGTGAATTCTCATCACTTTGGTTCGCTTCACTCCAATAGTCCCGAATTCTTTACTTCTTAATCACTAAACAGAGGATTCCTATAGTGTAGAAATGAATGCGTCAGATGCCATCTCTTGCATAGTGTGACATAGTCAGTTGGACAATAGGAATCCTGCCATCATCCAACCACTAATTAGCCACTTTAATCTGGAAAACTAATTAGGGGGTTATTCACTAAGTTGCGAATTTGACTGTTGAATTCTCAAACAGTGAATTCCCATAGCAAATATGCGACAATTTCCCCATTGTAAAGTTGTGACAATTTTTTAAAGTTAAGATTGCGACAATTTTCCCATAATAAAGTCGCGACTGTGACAATATTCTCATTATAAAGATGCGACTGTGACAGTAGCAGTCTATTGTGACTGTCTTAATCTGGCAAATTCGCACCTATACGCAACAATTCAGACTTTAGTGAATAACCCCGTGAATGTGACACAGTACACGTGCTGGATGTGCTACTGTGACAGACCCTTGATGGATAGGCGAATTACCTGTGCACACACACAGAGACAGAGCTCCGTAAGTCCTTGACTAATTAAGTGTCTGAATTGGTTTTATGGCGGAGTTTTGAATTGTTTATATGGCAAAGTTTTGAATTGGTCACATGGCAGAGTTTTGAATTGGTTTTATGGCAGAGTTTTGAATTGGTTATATGGCGGAGTTTTGAATTGTTTATATGGCAGAGTTTTGAATTGTTTATATGGCAAAGTTTTGAATTGGTCACATGGCAGAGTTTTCTGAATATGTGAAGTGGGAAGTGGTGAATAAATGTGAATAAGGACTTTTTACGCGACTGCTCGGATATGAATAAACTCCTCTGTGTTTATATGGTAGATTACTGCATGGAGTTATAATTATGAAAATTAATTTGCAGTTTTCTATACCATCGTATCCCATCGTATGTACACACACATTTATATATATATTCATCTATGCTCTATATTTATTTATAAATTTATTACTATTTATTTGTTTTGCATCTAACAGATAAGAAGGAAGAGTTGCCTGGGCCTGGTAATTACAATCCAGAGAGATGTATGATCCCAACCCACCACAAACCCCCATCTTACTCCATGGGAGCCAGAACTCGATACCGATCCTTGGATAGAATTCCGGCGCCTAACACATACTCTCTACCCCCTGTACTGGGTCCTAGGGCCACTGGCAAAGTGTCTGCTCCTGCCTTTAGTCTTTCTGGAAAGGTCTACCATGGAGGCCATGGAGAGGATTTGGCCGGGACACCTGGCCCAGCTCACTATCGTCAGACTGATCCAGACAATTACCTAAAGAGGGGGCCAGCTTTCTCTATGCTGGGAAGACACCCAAGACTAAGGAAAGAAGAAAAGATACCTGGACCTGGAGCCCATTACCCAGAGAAAGTGACAAGTCATAAAAGTCGTGCACCAGCCTACTCAATGGGCATCAGACACTCTGAATACACAACACCACTGATAATAGAGGTGCCTATGTGATACTGCATATGTCTCACTCTTGAGACTGCTGCCTATTACTCTGACGCAGTTATTTCCATGCTCTCTATTCCTTGTTACATGATTGTTCCTAATGCTTTTTATGCCTATTCCTTGTGTCCCTTTAAGTTCCCAGTCTATATTTTTCTTGCTCAACCCCCCCCACCCTCCTCCCCTCTCATGGATACGTCAGTGATGTCTCCCAGCTCCTTCTCTAGTTATCTAAAGAGAATAAATTATGCAGAATCTGGTTGAGTTTTATGCAAACAAGTGTCTCTGGTAATGAGATTTTACAGATCTTTGCGTGAGCCAGGAGGTTAGAGCATTGGAGGTGTAAGGGAGAGAGGAAGATAAGGAAGGATTTTAAACTCTTTATTAAATGTGTCTAAGAACCATAAGGATGCTGACAGGGGTGTCTATCTGACAGCAATTACCCATGGATGGAATGGAAAATGGCAGCTCATGTTTTACACAAAGCAGGATAAATTCACTAAGCACAGACACTGATTCTGTATCAGTGACATTAAGAAATCTCCAGGGACCAGCCAGCACTTGTCAGTTTCTGTGCTGATATCTCCTTCTTCATGCCACTACTATTTCTTCTTTTAACTAAACATGCCTTGAATGGTTCACCCTTCTCTTCACAATGTTTGATTATATTTGGTCCCTGCACTCTCTTACCTCTCTCCATAGCCTTCCTTAACAACTGTGTATCTCTCTCTACTCTCCTGCATCTTTCCCCCTCCTTCTTAGTAGAAATCATTATTGAATTTTCTGACTGTGTGCTGGCACTTTGCCTTTCAAAGCTTAGTCTTTCAGGCCCACCTCCTGTCCTGCTTCACCCATCTCTGCTCCCAGCTATGTAGTAATGGGGATGCTGCAATTTGATACAGATCACCGACACCAACAAATACCCAGAGTTCTGGGCTAAAGTACTGATCAGTAAGGACTGAAATAATGTATGACATAATGTGCGTGGTCACAGCTATTGTCTTCATGCACAATGTAAGAATGCACCCCGATCCATCCGCTGAATCATCTACGGCAATGTAAATAATGAATTGAATCCCAATTTGCAAATTACAGTGTCACTATTTTGGGTGGGTATTTTGAGTGCCAAATACACACTTGCAGTAGGCAAAATATTCAGGGCTAGATCGCTGCTTACAAACTGGGTGCAAATGTGATACAATAAGTTGGGTGCCGGGGAATCTATGAAACACACCTTTCTTGTAACTGTTGTACTTACAGCAAACGGTTGGGAATGCAATGAAATTGTTCCCACAGCTTTGCTTTACTACCCAACAATATAGTAAAGGGACCTGCACGGACAACCAGTGCCCCATCTGGATCTTCCTTTGTGGCTAACTTTCACTCTATTCTTCGCCAGAGCTATCCATGTTTCTAAACCCTATTGACAGCTACATATAGGAACTTACTGCCAGTTTGGCCTTTTCAACCTTGTCTTCTATCGAAGGTTTATGTGGCAGGACCTCTTCCTCTGGCCCAGCAGCACCCTGAAGGGCTATTAAAGCCTCCTGATGGCAATTTATACACCCAGAAAAAATACCAATAAACTCATTACAAAGCTTAGCCTAAGCAGATAATTCCAACTAGTTAATACACAGAGAGATTCTGTCTGCCTCCTGGTGATCTTATTAATTCTAAGGGAGAATACAAAAATCACTCATAGAACTTGACCAAAGCTCTCCTCTTTATTCAGAAATTGTTTTTAAGTTATTTAATGTTGGACTGGCCCACCGAGACACAAAGGGAATCATGACATACAACCAGGTAAGGTTATAGAGAAAATAAACAGGAGGAACATAAGAGATCTTAGTGTCTGAAGAAAGGAAAAGAGACAAGAAAGTCTTTTGATTAATACGACTCAATCTCTTGTTATCTGGTGTCCACCAACAGTACAGTATGGCAATGTTTGTATTTGATTTGGCCAAAACCTTAGTATTTAACTATTGCTAAAAATAATCCATAATCTTGGATCAGCTCATCCACACTACAGGTTAGAGACTGCTACTGAAGGGGTTATCCCTGCAGCTGAAACTGCTGGAATGAAAGCATTTCAGTAGCTTCTAACCAGATTCTACTCTCTCGCTGCAAAATCAAACCATGCTTTGAAGTCAGTGGCTGAGGAAGGTATATAGTAGGTTAACTTGTGAGAGGCTTTCATTATTCATGTCGGGGGGTTGGATTATCGTCATGAATTGATCATGAGAGGGTTGGAACTTCATCTGTTTGACTAGTAACAGAAATAATGATATTATTTACTTCAAAGCTAAGTGGATTCATGAATAGCACAGAGTCTGGAGCTGTACTTAGCTTCACTGACCTAGCATGCCGCAAACACAGATGGCTGGTCTGTTAGATCTTTTCTAATATGAGAGGCAGTTCTTTTAGAAATTTAAAGTGACACTAAATCCATGTTGTGAGTCAATATATATGTATATGGACACTGATGTTAATTTTATTTTACACCGCTTGCTCTGGCTCCTTTGACCTGGTCAAAGGTCCATCTGGACTTTGCATAGTATCTGTTTAATCAACTGCAAGTGCACTCAACACTCTAATCAGCACAGTTAGGGAAAAGCTGTGAAGTGAAAATATTACAGTAAATATGTTATTAAACATGTTATATTAAATGTATGCAATATTTTATAATCCATGCCAGTTATTAACATGCATAACACAACATAAACATGCATAGAATGCATATTAATCCAAAGGACATAGGGACAGTCAAGCTTCCAACACTTGACATGTAACTCATTGTTAAATAAATTATTTTTGTAATATATGTATTATATACTTAATTTCATTGGCTTTTTGCACTATTTCCTCTTCGGTTGATCATTATGAGATCTCATGCCGCTGACTTGATACATAGCATATCCTCAAACTCTTGGGGCATTAAAGGCCAAGAATTTAGATCTCTGCTGGTACCCTAACCAGCTGACTGTGGGAAGAGCTTAGTCATGCATATTGTATGTACAGTATGTATATTTGAATTTATAAAGCACCACAGGGTTACTCAGCTCTGTACAATCCAACAATACAGTTATAATACAGACAAGGGAAAAGTGCTTCACAAAGAACAAGTGAAGCAAATTTGCCAATAGGGACAATTGTTTACAGAGATAAAGCAACCCATAGTGAAAAATCAGCAGCTGTCTTTTATGAGTATAGGTGAGATGGATTAATGAAAGCCAACATCTGATTGGTTATTATGGGTTAGTAGAGATTTGTAAAAGGTTGCCCTGTTGATGAATCCTTTTGTAAGATGATATTAAATAAGTGCAGCCCAGTATTTGTGGAAGACATTATACCAACATTTGGTTAAAGCATATCATGAGTCCTGCTACAGCAAAGTCAGCCACAGATAGTGTGAGACCCTACGCAAGTAAATGGTTGGTTAATAGTTATTTCCCAACCTTCCTTTAATAACATGCCTTAAAATAGTCTTTAATGGCAATAGACTACTGATGGAACTCCTATCTGTCCTTAATCTGCCAGCTCGGCAATCATTTCATGAGTTCTAATAACTGGATTGGATTTTGGTATTCTAGCTTGATTCAAGTTCTTGCTTGAGCAGTGAACTCCACTTCTGATTAGTTGGCATGGGTTACTAGACCTCAATAAGATATAGCCTCTGTTGAAGCATTCCCCATTAAGTCCCATATTCCTGACAGTCCATTCTAAACTGTACCACTCACTAAGCTCTCATATGCCTTTCCCACAGTGCTCCAGATGAACCTGACCGCTTCTTCTGACAGTGTAGGAAAGGGAGGTTCATGCCTATAAGCTGCTCAGATGGCGCCACTCTCCTCACCAGGGGCAAAGGCAGGGGGAAAAATGGAAATAAATTATAACTAAGAAGCATTTTTCTCATTCTTATTCACATGCGCAAACACACAGGCACACACTCTTACACATGCACACTTACGGTATGCGGGTGGTGGAGGGGATCAGCAACCAAAATACCATGACTGCAACAATTCTCCCATTGTGACTGCGAAAGTAAAAGTAGTAACTTAAAGTAGCATCTACAGTATTTCCATAAAGTCACAACTGTGAAAATATTTATCATTATAATGACGTGATAGTGACAGTAGCAGTCTGTTGCAACTATCTTTAGCTGGTGAATTCATACCTTTATGAGACAATTCAGACTTCAGAGAATAATCCCCTATAAGTAGTACCATAAGGATACTATAAGTAGTACCATAAGGATACTATACAGTATGTAGTACTACAGGGATACTATAGGTAGTACCATATTTCAATACTTAGGAATAATTTAAAAAGTTGCATTACATTTTTGTGACATGGCAAATAGGTGGTAAGTCTGCTTATTGACCATGGAGTTACAATAAAGTAGTAACGCTTATTTTTACTGCTTGGAGTGCCGGAGGTTTCCTTTTTCACAAGTCTGCTGTGGAAACATACTTAAGGAAAAGATTTACGGTGTAATTCAGCATTCAACGAAGTGAGCTCTGAAGCGTTCTACTCACTTCGCAAATGGTATTATGCGCATGCTGATGTCCTGCACGCGGACATCAGCATGCGCATTAAAGGGATTCCCGTCTCGGCGAGGCCACTCTTTTGGTCTTGCCAAGACGGGAATCCCTTTAATGCGCATGCTGATGTCTGTGCGCAGGACATCAGCGAGCGCATAATACTATTTGCAAAGTGAGCCGAACGCTTCAGAGCTCACTTCACTGAATGCTGAATTCCCCCCCTTAGAGCAAAGAGTTTTTACCCTGCTTTCAGTACAGGTGACCTGTGCACCACGAGCCTAGGGTAAAGTGTAAAACCTTAATAGTACAGAGCAAACATTATAACAAGATGGACTTTTAGAGAGTGTTAGAGAAGATTAGTGAATGATTAGCCGCTAATTCTAGAGCCAGATTACCACGGTTAATGTTGTTAAAGAACACATAATCAAGTTTAATGCCAGTGACACACTGTGCATTTTTTTGCATTAATCCATGTGTAAAAACAATGCATCTGTTGGCTGCCAGTTGACCTTTATTGTACTTGTACAGGCAACAGTGCAGCAAAAGAAAGGCCGCATTTATTTTACAACTGAAAAAATAGTGTAGTTGTTAGCCCATCGACTTACAATAGAATTAATGGGCCTATTCACAAAAGGAAAATTGCAAGTGGCAAATGCACAGTGTCGCTGGCCTAACTATCATTTTTATATCTGTACTTAAACAATAATAAGAGCCAATTTACTGTCTAGCCATAAAGTCCGCATAGGAATAGAAGTCCTTCCACCACTGACCTACAGGCATGAAATCCTTCATGGTACTTAGTGGGGTGTTGTAGGGCCAGTGGATTGTCCATCTTTGAAAGAATTTATAATGTTTTTCAGTGACATTCTATGATAGTCCGCAACTGGTCCCTGTTTATTCTTTTTGGTTGCCAGGGGTTACTGGCCCACTAGAAGAACAGTTAATCTGAGGCTTGTTTTATCAATAATTCTTTTTAAATTTCTTTTCATATATATATTTTTTTGTAAAACCTTTATTATCACTCTTTTAGACTTAAAGAACTCCGCACCTGGCTGTAGGTTAAAGAAAGCAACCAGAATCTTCGGAAGAAAGTGAGATAATTCAGAAACTGGTGGAAGAAGGAAGGAAGATCGATTGCAAACTATTTGCTTATCTACTACATACTATAAACACTGATTTCAAGGAGAACATTACCCTTTAAGGACTTAACTCTGGAAAAGCAACAGTAATATGTCAGTTTTTCTTTAAATTTCATTTGCTCAAAATAGCCCCCTTTGCTAACCCACCAATACTACTGTATACTATATGGGTTTGCAATATACAAAGGCGTTATCCCGTGCCTCGTCCTTATGTATAATTGTATATAATCATCAAGATATACAGCATCTTTTCAACTCATTGTAAACTATCAACATTTTTTTCTAATACATTAACAGGATCGTATGCATATAACAATGGATCTATTATACAGCTTCAGATGCATCTCATCCATATAAAGAATGCAAACATTAAAGATCTGATTTATTTAATCACTAACATCTTTCCCAAGTTATCATGCAAGTAACATCTTTCTATTTCATAGTCACTAGAGCAACCTCATTTTGGAGATGAAAGTTTGCTACATAATTCACCCTCTGCTTCTGGAGGACATGCTGTGTGTTCATTTACAGGATGGCTATGAGCCAGACATAAGTCAGAATAAGAATTTATTGCATTGGTAGGTGTAATTTTACATTGGAATTAATGCAATATGATTTATTTTATAACAGCTCCGGTAATATAGAATCCACTGTTCACCTTATGAGTGGAGGGGGATGGGTTGGTACCATAGCAGGTTCTGCTGACCAGTGCTGGGATGCTTGTGTGTGGTGGGGGAGAAAGAGTAATAGGAGAATGACATCATTGTGTGAGAGTGGATCCTCCCAAGGGAGAAGGGTAGTGGAGGAGGAGGGAAAGTGAGAGAGAAGGAGAGATTGAGAGAGGAGTGCAATCACACTGAAAGCTCTGGATGGATCCCAGCACACGGGATGCTGGCAGACTCTAGGTATGACCGCTTTCGCAATGACTCCATAACTTCTGCAGAGGATCATCTAGCACTTGAATCCGAAGCCATGAGTGGACAAGTGGCCCCTAGTTCCCCCACTGGAACACCAGCTCTGGGTCAGCCTTTTGCTGAACCACAATACCCAGAGGACCAGGATGTGGCTACCACATTCTGCATGATGATACCCAAAATGGGTCAGTGGAAATTTACCAGCCCCACTGCTTTTCTTAGTCGTTCTCCCTCTGGAGCCAACAAGGAACTTACTGTGGACAAGTCTGGGGCAGGAGGGGGACTAGGTTCAGTATTTGGAGGCTGTGACCCTGTCTGCTCCACACCTTGTACTCTGCAGGTGATAAACCGGTTGCGAGGAGGAGGTAGTGGGGGAGGCAGAAAATCCACACGGACAGAAGGATACAAACTCCAAGGCGAAGAATGGAACCGCAAGGGAACTTTCATTAGCAAACCTGCTCAAGGTTGGTTGCACCCTGATGACCGACTGCAGGGTCCAGGAGTCTCCTATATTGTAAGGGTAAGTAAGTGGTCTCATAGGGATGCATTAAATTACAAATAAAATGTTCATAGCAATCTGATCTTTGTAAGTTACAATGCAGTTTATTTGACTGAACAAATCTGGGCTTTGCTTAAGGGAGTGTGTTTTCTGTAATACTGAGCATGACTGTCAAAAATAGAAAAATACAATACACATACTTTCTTGTTTTGGTTGATGTTTTTCATTAGAAAAGTCGCCTTTTAACTTAAAAAAAGGCCCACAGGTTGCTGTGTGATACGCCCTATTCTTTTAGTGGCTTTGTAGAGAAATGCTAGCAAGAGACATTGTATTCTGCTCTCTGATTGAACCATTTTCTTAGCCTTGTTTGGATTGGTAAAATTGCTGATGCAATATTGTCCTTCTTTGTTTTGCTTTGCACTGATTGGCTAAAGACTCTTTTGTTTTGGAGAGTAAAGGAAAGGCTTATACTGGATGTCATCACTGCACTATTTTTTAAATGCATCACCAGGTCACCTTACATTAAATTTCCTATTGAAAATTGTAGGATAATGGTACAAATGACTCTTTTTAAAAATGTTATGGGGTTGTCAGCCCTGCTTGACTCTACTGAAATTCACCCCTGTGTTATCATCTAAGTCAGCTGATACTGTGACCTCATTGAAAAATTAACAATGGTTATTGTATTATGAACATCATAACAGATTAGTTTGTCAGATTAGTACTGCAGTACAAGTCTAAACTCGCCCAGTGACAAAATTATATTATTTTCAGGGTAACAATGATGTCATGGGGCTATATTACTCCTATGTAGCTTTGATGGAGAGCTAGCATAATGTACCTTTCTTTTTCTAGTAGTAATTGCTCAAAATATGTAGTGTTGCACCTATTAATCATAAAGTATCATTCAAATAGCACTAAATTATAAATGCATTCAAAGACATTGGTTAACTTTCTGTTAGTCATCTATAAGATAATGATCCAATACTAGATAGTCAAGATAACCATACCATATGATAACATAGGATAGGAGTTGACATATCTGTCCAAGATGTTTTGGAACACCAGTAACACCTATTGATAGCATTTGTAACCTTTCTTTAAAATAGTAATAATGTAAATAGGGGCAGGACTATTATTTTTCCATTTTTTTAGTGGCTTTTTAAAGATGTTTACACTTTTAGGGGGTTATTCAGTAAATTGTTGCATAAAGGTGTGAATTCACCAGCTAAAGACAGTCGCAATAGACTGCTACTGTCGCAGTCATGTCTTTATAATGAGAATATTGTTGCAGTTGCAACGTTACTATGGAAAATTGTCGCAGATGCAACTTTGAAAATTGTCGCGATCACGACTTTACAATGGGAACATTTTGGTGTTGGCGGATTTGCTGTGGGACAGTCGAATTCACACCTTAGTGAATAACTCCCTTTAAATCTAGATGTGCTACGGGTAACAACATTTCTCACAACCAAAAGATATTATCAATATACCTAACAAAATCTATTGAGTTTCAATGCTCTCGTCCCCTTCAACCAATTCTTCAGACTCATTTTAGTCTTAATTTTGTGCAAATCATTTTTAGAAGATTTTTTTTAAAAAAGGACCTTAAAGTGCATATTTATATATTTCCAAATGTACATAGCTTACATGTACACATCATCTGGTAAACCAGTGAGAACCAGGATTCAGCAAAAGGGGTCCCATGGGGTCTAGGGGGGTCAATAAAGGGGGTTATTCACTAAAGTCTGAACTGTTGCGTATAGGTGCGAATTCGCCATATAGAGACATTTGCAATAGGCTGCTATTGTCACAGTCGCATCTTTATAATGAGAATATTGTCGAAGTCGCGACTTTGTTATGGGAAAATTGTAACAATCTTAACTTTAAAAAATTGTTGTGACTTTACAACAGGGAAATTGTTGTGGATTTGCTATGGGCAGAGCCGGCTCTGCCATTAGGCAGAGTAGGCAAATGCTAGGGGTGCTGCCTGCCCAGGGGGGCGCCCCTAGCATTTTTTTTTTCCAGAGTGCCGGCTGCAGCTGCGGCTCAACTTTAATTCTCTGCCAATTGGGAGATTTAAAGTTGAGCCGCGGCTGGACGGCAGTGTTGGAGGTAAGGGGGGCGGCGCAGGCAGGGGGAGGTGCGGGTCAGGGGGGGCACCGGGGGGGGGGGGGGTTGCCTAGGACGCAGATAGGGCCAGAACCGTCTCTGGCTATGGGAATCCACTGTCGAATTCGCACTTTAGTGAACAATCCCCTCAAGTTTCTGATAGCAGGCTTCCCCCCATCTCATGTATTGTCCTGGGCTCTCATGGAACCTCAATATAAATAAAATCACACACGACGGCTGAGGAATATAAGGATAAAAAGTCTGCTCATTGGAGGACATATTTTTTAGCTGCTCTTTGATCTGTAAATGATGATGGATAAGCCTAAATTTTGCTCAGCAAGCTATCGGCCTCTAGTTAAATAACTGCTACAAGTTATGCGCTGGAATCTTTTCTAAATGGAAGAAACCTTTTTATCTAGTGCTTTGTAAATCTAAATACACTATATTAGGTACATTATTGCTATAGTTCTTATGACAGCAGCTGCAGGGTGTTAAGGGAGGGTAGTTCTAAATGGCTCATCAATAATATAGGTTGTAAAATCATAGCTACTCTCCTGCCTCATTAAGAAGCTAACCCAAGGGAATGGTCACCTTCTGTCTTCTTTGCAAACCCCCCACTTGATTAAATTCATTTCATTAGAAAGAAGCAGAGAGAACTGAGTGTATATGGGAAGCTGGAGACCTTGGGTCTCTCTGGAAGTGCTCATACTGAGTGTTTACTTGTCATAAATCATTTTGTAAATTCAATACCAAAAATCTTTGGGTCAACATTGTGTATTTTAGTGTATCCTGTGACGTATAGACACGAACACGATTCAGGAATCAACACTTTTACTGAATTTATTGAGGTAAAAAAAAAGCAACAATATCCTTTTCAGGGGGCACAACTTCCCTCTTTAAAAGGGTTTCTAATTATATCGACCCTTAGAAGACACCTTCTAGGATCTACACAGTAAATGTTTTTTTTTATTTCCAAAATAATTGTAAGGAAAATAAAATTTCAATTGGCAGTCAATATAAAGTTAGGGGGTAGTGTAGTGGTTAGCACTGCTGCCTTGCAGCTCTGGGTTCAATTCCACCCTGGACTTCATGGAATTTGTATGTTCTCCCCGCACCTGCATTGGTTTCCTCCAAGCACTCCGGTTTTCTCCCACAATCCAAAAACATCTGTATCTGTCTATGTGTGTATGACTGAATAGGGAAACTAGATTGTAAGCTCCATGGGGGTCTGAAGTGAATGATGAATCTTTGTAATGCGCTGTGTAATATAGTACCGCTATATAAGTGAATAAATACAAAGTGAGTCATCTCTTGTGCAGTGTGATGTAGTCAGTTGGGCAGTGGGAACCCTGCCATCAACCCCCTAATTTTCAACTTTAAACTACGCAAGTAAAAATGGCGAATGCAGCACAGTACGCCTTGCCAAGTTCAGTACTGCAACAGATCCTGATGCTTGAAGAATAAGGGACTATTGATAAAATTGAGAATTGGACTGTCGAAGTGAATTCTCATCACTTCAGGTTGCTACTCTCTGAAGGGTTTTTTTTTTATCAAAGTCTGAATTGTCGTTTAAAGGTGTGAATTCACCACTTCAGTCGCAACTTCATTATGGGAATACTGACGCGGTCGTGACTTTACTATGGGAATTCTCTTTTTAGTGAATCGTCAGATGAATATTGATCTAGCAGAAGTACGCTTCATGTACTGCTGCTAGATTGATCAGGTAAGTCTCAATTTATATTTCAGTTCCTCCTTAAACAGACCAACATTATTGTTTGCTTTGTAATTAATCAACAAAAAAAAAAAGATCTTTAGTCATCATTTATATCATTTAAAGCATAAACAGGTAGGGATCGAATCAAACAAAAACTAAGATGAAGAACACCATCCTGGTCAACACACAGATTATTCATCAATGTCCGAACAGTCTCGTATATGCCCATATTCGCGTCCATTCGTGACTTCTCCAACTCTGCTTATTCAACAATCTCTGCAATGTGACGAATTTGCAATAAATTCTGACGCTTACTCCAGTCGTGGACTTATAGAGCTCTTCGCATCAATTTGCATTCGTGCGCACAGGTAATTTGGCTATTCAGCATGTGATGGAGTCAGTCGAAGGAGCGGATTCTGCAGCACATACTGCTCCAAATACACCTGTTTGCCTTCGCCAGATCAGAGTGGTGAATTGAGGGGTTGATGGCAGGGCTCCAGTGTTGCGTAAGGCGACTATTCTTTCAAAAGTAACAATGGCGATTGTGACTAATCTACTATTAAAACATGAACTAGGCACAAGGTGACATATAAAAATAAGTTTTTTTCACTTATATATAGTTAGTGGGATATGATGAGACTGACATCACTGCCGTTCACTGGAGGAATTCTCCTCACTTTGCATGATTTCTCATCCTACTATAGAGCGACTGACTACGCCGCAGTAGGCATGCGACGGCGTTTGATGCTGTCCACTGCTTTATGAATAATAGGAAGTGGATTCGTGACTTCCTAATAGTATTGATGCGAACAGATGCGGAGACACTATGCAAGGCGAATTCGGACTTTGTTGAATAACCCCCAGAGTCCCTAATCTTTAGTCCATACTTAGGTATAGTCCTTCTACTGCACCCTTCCCAGGAGAGAAAGATAAGTAATCAAAGCATTGAAAGCGGTAATGAGGAATTGCTGCTCTTAGAGATTCCATCATTTTAAGTGAATTTCAATGTGCTACAGCTGTTGTCTACAAGTTAGTTATGATTCCACTTTGCATGATGAAATTTGTAGACATTTCATCTATGATTAAGCACTACTGATGCATGAAACACATAGGATTGGTGTGCATACTTGTAGACATTTCACTCACGTTTGCTGTCAAAGGCAATACAGAATTTCAAATGATAAAAAAATCCCCAAAACTTCCTGTTTTGATATAACTGCATGTGAGGGAAGACCCTACAGTGCATCATGGGATTTATAATCTTTGTAATCACTCCAGGGCTTTAAAGTCCAGATGGGACTACATAAGGTTTGAGTCATGACTGCTTAGAAATCTTGCTCATAATGTTATAATCTCTGATAGGGCACCATTGTTCTAATATTATTTAAAAGATTAACATGTTTTACAACTAGAAGGGATGATCACAAAGCAGAATACGCCTAAGTCATCTTAGGTTTCACCCTCGGTCTTAGCTAATTGCACCTGCAGTTTTAATGCATTTTTAAGTCTGCAATCTTGTTTTAAGACAGCTCATATACAAAATTCATCTCCACTCTTATTTTGGTGGATGGTTTAGAATTTTTATTTAATTACAAAGCAAAAATATAAAGTAAAATAAAATAAAATGCGCCATGCATACAATATACATGTAAAGATAACATACATAGTCAAGACGGCTAGTCAAACAGGTGCATGATAAAGACACCGCTTGTAAACATCACACTCTGCACAGCAGGCCCCATACACAATAGTACAACACACGTGTATACTTTTATAATTCTTCTTTATCATCCCTAAAACACTTAAGAATTCACCAAAGTGCGAAGTGAGGTCTGGATCCTTCAGCTCACTTCGCACTGACTGTTATGCGCTCGTTGATGTCCTGGACGCGGACATCAGCAAACGCTTTAAAAGGATTCCAGTCTCGGCGAGACCACTCGAGTCACCTTGCCGAGACTGGAATCCCTTTAAAGCGTTTGCTAATGTCCACGTGCAGGACATCAGCGAGCGCATAACAGTCAGTGCGAAGTGAGGCGAAGGATCTGGACCTCACTTCGCACTTTGGTGAATTCCCCCCTTAAGCATTAGTAAAACCAGCAAAAGAAAACTGCTCTTTGGACTGGCCGTTATTCCTATGCAGTACTTGTTAGAATTATCATTTTTAAAGTTGAGTCCCTGATTTTTATTGGTTTGTGTTGTCTTTTTCAGCTGGTTGTTGCCAAGCTGGGATTTCTGATGCACTTCATTATTATTTAAAGATCCATAGGAAACAGTGAGACTGGGTTCAGAACCAAATTAAGAGCAAACAGGGTTCTAGGCAAAATCATTAGTGGGACCTCCTTCTCCCCAACCAGTGGTCAGCAGCAGTAACTTTACTTATAGTGCAGCAGCAGTCCCAAATAAAACCCAATGCAGTGTCATGGTCACTGCCATATAATGCCTCCAGTACAGTGCAGCATCTTCCCCCCATAGTGCCCTACAGCACAGCAGCTATAGGGGTGAAATGCAGTGTAGCACGCTACAGATTTTAAGCTTTGTTAAAAATTCCTTTACCCACACCGTGCTGTCCCCAGCCCTCCTCTTTACCATACTGTGCATCCCCTATCTCATACTTTGTTACCCAATCCACCTTTCCCATACTATTCTGACCACCAACCTCCCTTTCCCCATACTGTGCAGATCCACTACTGTTAGCATTACAGCAATCTCTCAACAGCGATCTCCTCAGCTGTCACTTCCCCGGCACTCCCTTCAGCTGTCAATTCCCCAGCGCTCCCCTTAGCTGTCAATTCCCCAGCACTCCCCTCAGTTGTCACTTCCCCAGCACTCTCCTCAGCTGTCACTTCC
>WMED01010823.1:0-15567 GCA_019650415.1 Pipa parva | reverse complement strand
CCCCCCTCTTCCATTCCCTACTGTGCATCCCCCCACTGAGGAAGTTGTCAGCTACTAGGTGGAGGAGACTCAAAGCGCATGCTTTGAATCTCCCCAGCCAGTAACACTGACAGCTTCCTCAGTAACTGATTGGGAAGTTGTCAGTGTTACTGGCTGGGGAGACTCAAAGCGCATATGCTTTGAGCTCCCTCGTAGGATCGCGGTCACGTCACTGTGCGCGCTGGGGAGCTCAAAGCATATGCGTTTTGAGTCTCCCCAGCCAGTAACACTGACAACTTCCCAGTCAGTTACTGAGGAAGCTGTCAGTGTTACTGGCTGTGGACGCTCAAAACACATATGCTTTGAGCATCCCAGCATAGAGGCGCGCGTGCACATGATCGCGTCATGAAGCCGGCTTACTTGTCAATCAAGTAAGATGGCTTCAGAGGACTGCCTCCCAGACCCGACACTACATCAGCTGATAGCTGAGTGTCGTGTTGGCAGGGAGATACATCGAGGGACAGCATGTAATAGGTAAGTATTTTTTAATTAATTTAAATGACAAAGTTATTTAGTCTAGCATACTATGCTACACTAAACAATGTCATTTTTTGATGACGGGTGCGCCAGATTAACAGTGGTGGACAAAACAATGAAATGTATGTCTTGAATAGATGTAAAAAAGAGCTACAAGCTGAAAGTAGTGCATCGTGAGTAAAACACTGAGCTGTTCAGGCTGTCCTTATAATATGTTACACTATTTGTGCTACTGTAGCTTGTGACTGCATTTGTATAATATCTTACATTAACATTGTGTCATTCTTGTTTATAGCTTGTATAACATTGAACCATAATTTCATCAGTAAAAGGATGATGGTAGAGACTTTGTCTATTTCTGGTGACCATTGACAGAGGAGAGCTAGTTCTGTATAATTATTTTAACTTTACAATGGCAAGTGCTGTCCCTTTTGCATTAAGCACTGGAAGAATTTGAAAGCATCTAACAGAAACAATTTTCTCCAGTCATCAGTAGAAAATGTCCAGGTATCCATATTTTTAATAGGTAGTTGGAGGTGTGATGCAATCATGTGACCTCAACACCCTGACTTCTATTGAAGGAGTGAGTGACATTTAGGCAAGTTTGATCAATTAAACTACACATGGAAGTAGTCATGATGATCACCTGGTATTAAAATAACCCAAAAAGCTTTAACCTGAGTGTTAAAGTTACTTTATTTGCACATCATTAAATCAGTGTCCTATCTTTTCTCTTAAGAGTGACACAGCACACCTTTGACTTACGCATAAGCCAATCTATTTTTCTTACCATTCCAGAAGTTGCAGATGGAGAAGGTCTGTCCCAGCTGGGTGTAACATAGACGGTAAAGGTTGGATTTCACATATGTTGGGAACAGATAACGCAGATAATCTGTGTCTGAAAAAAACAAGATTTACTGATTATTATTCTACTGATAAGGTATAAAAGTGTTGGACTTACTGCTAAATTATTTTTGCCCCAAAGATGTGTCCTAAAAAAAGATGAGGATATCAGCTGTAGCAATCTTTCTAGTGACGAGTTATAATAGCAAAATACTTGTAATTGTCTTCAGGCAAAATATGGGTGAGAACAATATGTAAGGCATACAAGCATACTGAATTTAAGAATTTATCTTTCTAAATTGCAACCTCTAAATGAAATTGCAGAAATTGATAAATATGCTTGATGTAGGCAGCTGTGTACCTTAGGAATAAATATATAGATACGTGTACCTTACCATATTATATCACAGCTGCAGCAAAGGTTGGTATCAAATTTCATGCCCAAGATACATAATAACAATAGACCTATACATAAAGTTGCATATGTGAATATTTGTAGCTAGACCACATTTTGAGCCCTGCTTCAGCATTCCTGAGAGAACCATATTTTAAGGGAAAGTTTCTATCCTCATCCTAAATCACAACCAGGATGGCAAGACTTTAGAAGCCACAAAGACAACTTCCTCCCAACATTTAAAGGAGAACTTTAGGCTCATTTAGTCTTAGGGGTGTTTTGGATGGGGGAGATATTCACAGATGCAACTCAGGCTCCAGCACAATCTGCTACTGTACTTGCTCATTTCAGCAAAACCAGAAGTGAAGGGGAGCTCGCTGCCTGTCCACAAAAGAAGAAATTGGGATTGCGAACAGAGTAGGGGCAGCGCTGGAGACTAAGGGGGTAATTCAGCATAGTGCAAACTTACCTCCCGATCCTTCGCATCATCTTGCAGAGACTGTTACGCACTCGCTGATGTCCTACACGTGGACATCAGCGAACGCTTTAAAGGTATTCCAGTCTCGCAAGGCGACTCGAGTGGTTGCAAGGTGAGCCATAGTACCTTTAAAGCGTTTGCTGATCTCCGCGTGCAGGAGAGCAGGAAGCGCATACCAGTCTCGGCGAGCTGATGCAAAGGATCGGGAGGTAAGTTCGCACTCTGCTGAATTACCCCCTAAGAGTCACATCTGTGAGTATCCCCCCTCCCCCATCCTAATCATCCTTAGACTAAACGAGCCTAAAGTTCCCCTTTAATGATCCATCTCAAGTCTCAATGTGGATATGAAGCCTTTGGAAAGCAGGGCTTTGTATTGTTATAAAAGACCAGCCACACCAGAAAAAGCAAAAATCCATTTAGTAAGACTTGGAAGTTGCTCATACATAATAATGTAAAATTGTTATCTTTGAAATTGAATCCAGATTTATATCACATTGTATTTTTTACCCTGTTTAATAGTTGCAGCCACCTTTTATCAGTAAAGTAAACAAACCCCTATTCTGTTTTTTTGTATTTTATGAAACTTTAGATTCAGTGTCATGAAATTACTGACAAACCAATTTATAAATTAAGCCTGCATTCAGCCAAATAGAACACAAAACAATAAATTTCAGAATAATCAGCTTTAAAGATAACACAATAGCTACCATGCCATTCCAAATGGCAATTTTTTCTTTTCCTGTGTTTCTGTTTATTGAATACTCCTTTAGCTCACCGTGTGCCCTACTTTCACAACATGTTTTAAAAGAACAGTTTAGTCATCAATAGTTATTTGCCAGTCTATTTGGCATTGTTGACTAAAAGTTAAATAAATACTTTTTGAAGTATAAATTACTTATTTCCATCCTTCACAATTTAGGGCCAGTTTGGTACTGAGGCTCCTCCCTTCTCTCAGCTACTTCTTCTTCAGTTCAGTTTGGAATCTGAAGTTAAGAAATTGACTGACAGGCTGGATAATGCTAAATAACCAATCAGAAACTTTAAACTGTCATTCACCTTTTTTTTTTTTAATTATTAAAGGTGTAGTTAACCCAGCACAAGCAATTGTTAAAGAAAGGTCTGAAATATTGACTTTATTTTTATATGGATTTGGTCTCTCTCTCATGCCCAGTATCAGCACACTATTGCTAATGACAATGTACACCATTAGCTGTAACTATTGTAACTGCCCATGGTAATTCACTAATTATTAATTTTGACCTTCCTGAGATTCTGTTGTGTCAGTGTCAAAAGACTGCTGCATCCATCCAACTAGGAAGTAAACACATAAGGAGCTGTGTACTGCTACACAGGAGGCACAATTAATTCCATTGCTCACATAAAAGAGTGACTAAGTATATTAGAAAAAAAAATGCGTTATGCATTTACAACACTCATTACTTTTTATTAAATCGGGCTGGACTGTTCCTTTAATGACAAGTCCATTTTAAACTTGATGAATTTACATCTCTCCAATGTTGCTTTCAATTTAAATGTGACAAAGTGCCCTGCATAGAATCAGCATTCCTCAGATGGAATTTTCTACATTACAGCGTGGCCAAAGCAATCATTGTTTCCATGCCTTCTTTCATTAATATTTACCTACTTCCTCTCTGTTCTAATCAACTGTACTTGTATTTAAGGAACTATGTCATATCAATTTAAGTTCCACTTCTGCTCAGATTTCTTAAGAAAACAGGGTGTTTAGTGTTAAGGACATGTGATTTCAGGGATCATCCAGAAGAAGTTCTCATATCATAAGGACGAAGAATACTTGGAAATAAATTGTGTATGGCTATGTTCACACTAACATATTTAAAAAAAAAAAATTCCAGAGAAAATTCACCCAGAATAGACACCAGAGAAAATCCATAGAGAACAATGCTAATGAAAGAAAAGCGTTCACATTAGCTTTCCACTGAGAGCATGTTACGCTAGAAAGCTACTTGCACTATTTCTTCGTCCGTATGGATGCGGCATATTTTATGTGACTAGATTAGTTTCAATAAGAATTTAACTGTTGAGATTACACACAGTGTAAGAATCCACTGCGTTTGCAAACTGACATTCATTCGGATTCATTTTGTAAGAGCAAAAGAAGGCAGCGAAAAAGTGCTTATGAAAATTCGCTGACAAAGAAAATCCTCTCCACTAAAAGCAGGATACATTAGCAGCACAAGCAGGGGACAATTTGGTGTCATGTCCTTTGAGTACGTCAATGAGTCTAAGTGAAAGCTCTGTGAGGAAAGTCTACGGAAGCTCCCAGATGGATTGTTGAATCCCATTCCTAAGATTTGAAGAGGATTTTCTTTGTCAGTGAAACTACCGTATTTTCCGGGCTATAAGGCGCACTGGATCATAAGCCGCACTTACCTTCAGGGCCTTCGATCATGGGCTTCGTCCATACACAAGGCGCACCAGATTACAAGGCGCACCGCATGACAATATCCGGTTCATGAATATTCACTGCACTTAATTACCTGCGCGCGAGTGGGAGGAGGAGTATGTGCCACATGTTGCCTGCCATATCTGCTTGATGCCTGCCATGCCTGCCCGATGCCCCTGAGGTAAATCCATAGATTAGGCGCACCGGGCTATAAGGCGAACTTTGTATTACTGAGAAAATCTCAGTATTTTAAGTCTTATAGTCTGGAAAATACGGTAATCTAGTCACATAAAATATGGTGCGTTCCATACGCTCAAAGAAATAGAGATTTAAAAAAAAATACACTGTGTACAATACGCTAGTGTGAACCTAGCCTAAGAGAATAGCTGACACATACGGACCTTAAATACAATTTATTTAGCATTTCTAAATACCATACAAGATCCCAAGATTGATTACTAAAGGGAAATCAGGCTCACTCACTAATTACATTTGACACTTGCAACTGCTTGCATCTCTTCTAATGCAGTTAATTTATGATGATTGGATGCTATGTCAGGGCCAAGGTTCTATAAACTATTACAGAATATGCAATGTCTGACTGAGCTGGACTGGCTGGCTTTTTTTTTTTTTTTTAAGTGCACAGCAAACCACGAGCCACGGTCAGCTGAATAACCTGTCTTCATGGAATTCTAAAATTCTTTCCAAATCTGAACTTTAGAAGGAATTTGAAAGGAAAGCTACACTCATATTACAAGTTCATTTCATACTGTGCCAAAACATTATGTATAAATAATTAGATATTATGATATTGTATGTATTATTTATTATTGTATACATTTATTATTTTCCCATAAAAGCAATATCTGTTTGGCCCAAGAAGGTTTGGGTGTCTAAAAATAAAAATGTGAAACTTGAATTCTGCCTGCAGAAAATCTCCATGTGAAACATTGACCTTAAGTAGGAATGTACCACTATTTTCTGCACAGAACGTTTACTTTCTGCCTATCTGTATTTATGCATGAGTGGTCACAGCCATGTTAACTGCATCTGCATGCTCCTCAAAAACAAACAGGAGTAGTCACATTTATTTTCTACCACTTGCAAGGCTATTGAGGGTCTACAAGGGACTCTGCTAGAAAAAACTGATTACCACAGTTTGTATCCATTGTACTGGTTTAAATTTGATGTGGATAGTAAATCTTACCTCCCTATATTCAGAAGTTTTAAGTAACAGGGCCCAGCCCATTAGTTATTTAATCCACTACAAACATGTAGGTGGTTTTATAAAAATAGTATGATGAGTAGAGCTGTACAGTGTTTATTTGACATGCGTTGAAAAGGATTTATAAGCGTTATTTTATATCATGCAATTAAAACTGTCTCCCAAATTGTGTACCTTTCACAGAGGCTGTTCTTTTGTGCTTACCTGACGAGTACTTAGTTGTAAGCCAACGGATACTTTATAATTGTGTAATACTCTACGTATTTTCTATTCTTATGGTTCCTTTGTGCTACATATCTAAAGACTGAATAAAAAGCTGAAGTAATCCCATAGAATAATCATAGTTCTTCAGCTAACTATAGTTAGAACAGCCTCTGGAGAACAATACTACAGTGATAGGTTTACACACAAGCCTAAACTGTTTAATTTTCTTAAAAAAGACTGTATGCTTACATTTGAACTAACATTCATTGCAGTCTCTAACTTTTACATCCCCACTCTTAGGAGTTGATGAAATATACTGTTTTGGACAGAAGGTAATGTTGGATATAGTTGCTGACATCTGAGCATTTGTGTCAATGGCCAGATCACCGACAAATATGCCTATAAACACAGTAGTCTAATCAGGCCATAATTTGAAGACATTTGACTAAACCATCACATTGCTCATTGGGATAATGGTATGCATTCTGCTGCTGCCTACACATACATTAAGACACGTGTCATTGGCAGTCCAGATCTAACAACTTGACTGGTTAATATAGCTGAATTATTAACTTAAGAATTGTTTTTTTCTGCAAAATACCAATGTCAGCAGACAATCCATTCAATTTATACCCAACCTAAGACATTTTCTAAAATATGTCATATTAATGTAAACTGAATGATCTTATCAATCAACTACTAGAACAAATTCTTCACAAAAGCAAGAAGTGCATTTGCATTTTTACCAACCTCCATATTGGCCCATCTGTGGAGAAGACAGAGATATGAAAGTATCCACATTGTGGTCTGGCATGGTTTGCAAAAGACCACGGCATATCAACCCTCCTAGAAAATAACAGAAACAGAAAGCGATAGTTTTATTTTGTCAGAGACAAAAGGGGAATGCAAATGTTCAGAAAACTACATAAAACAATGAAAAAAAGAACAGTAAGAGAAAGGAGGTGGTCACTATAGAACATAAAGAATTTGTTTTTGTGGTTTCCATGCAATAGAAGTCATGTGTCTATATGGTTAGGAATGTTATCCATCCTGAACAACTGTATATAGAAAAGGAATTCTAGGAATGAGACTACGCAAAAAAATATGTATGAAGGACACAAACATAACTGAAATGAAAGATACAATGAAGGAGTTCAGGTTAAGCTTACTAGCACATCAATGTTGTTTTATTCTGAATTTCATTTATGGATTATTGTTTGTACCTCCTCATGGGGCGATACATGATAAAGGGCTAGTAATGTCAGAGAAAAAAAAAACAAAACAACTCTCATTTGGATTGGCATGGCATTTACTTTTACATTGTACTTGTGAAAATGTTCTTTTCAAAGCTGACTTCTTATTTGTATTATTTGGAATTTGTTTTAATGGTTTATGGTTCGAGCCATCTTTTAACTGTTTTTTGGTAGTTTTGACTGTTTTCGTTATTACTGTAGTTTACATTATCTATTATTCTGAAGCTTGATTTTCTTATTTATAATTGTTTGTTATTTTTCAATCTATTCAGGCCCTGTACTATTGCTCTTTCAGTCTGTACTTAACTTAGTAATAGGCTGATAAAATAAATAATGGACTCTTCTAACCAGAAGACAATTTAAATATAAAGAAAAAATAGTTCTGAACTATAATGCTGAAATTAAGACCAACTGCAAACTGTAATCCAATACAGTTATCTGATGGATTTATTCATTCAGCCGGAGAAGATTTTCGGTCATTTTAGGAATCATCGTTCTCCACACTTTCCTATCTTTGACTGCTTCTTTCAGTTCTTTCATGGGCATATTTGTGTCAGCCTTGATTGTGTCTAGCCTGCAAGTTCTTTGGCGTACTCCTCTTCTTGTCCCACTGGCTATGTCGAACATTTAGGTTGTTTCCAGAGAATTAGTTCGTATCCAAGGTATGAGAGCCGTTGTGTGGAGATTTTACCCTCTAGCAATATTTTTGGTTTGACACATTGTAGGATCGTCTTGTTTGTGTGCAACATTTGTCTCCAACGCCATAGTTTGAAAGCATCAATTTTTTTCTGCCTGCCTTCTTGAGTGTCCATGCATATGTGGAGATTGGGAAAATTATTGCATTGACCATACAGATCTTTGTTGCAATGCTAATATCTTTGCTCTTCCATATATCTGCCATTCCTTGCACTGCAAGTGCGATTTTTCCCCCTGATTTGCCGCTGTGGTCAATCTTGGATCCGAAGAATAGGAAATCTTTGACCGATTCAATTTTTTTTATTGTCGATTGTTAAGTGGACTGTGCCATTGCTTGCTGTTGTCATTACCTTTGTTTTCTTGATGTTGACGTACAGGCCCATGTGCTCACTTTCTTCTTTGACGCTTTGAACCAAATACTTCAGGTCCTTTTCACTTTCTGCAAGCAAAGTAGTATCATCGGCATATCGGAGGTTGTTTATGTTTCTACCACCGATTTTCACAGCTATCTACAACATGCTAAATCTAGCAAAGCCTCAAGAGAATCCTAGACTGCACCCCACTTCCTATCTCACTGTACCCACTCTGCCAAAAGCTCCTGAGCAGAGGCAGTTTGGTTTATCCTGAATTAATACTGCTTCTTTGACATGCTCATCTAGATACTACTTTGCAATGTAAAAATGTTATCAATTTGTAAACCAGCTACTGTTTTCCACATGTTTATTTTATATTTTAAGGTTATGCCAGAGCTTTGCCAACATCTGTCTCTATGATGGCAGTCTATCAACTGGGTTTTGGGATCAAAGAGTTTAAACTTTAATGATATAGGTAGTAGTACTTGAAGAATTGGGCCCAGGGAACTGGATATGGTTTTGGTCTGTGATTAGATGCAATTAGAGGGGCAACAACAATAAGTGAATTGTCGCCAATCTGAGCAGCAGAGGAAGGACAGTCAAGTTATGCCTGTGGGTAACAGAACAGTGACAAAAAAGTCTAAGCAAAGTCTAAAAATTTAAAACACACAGTAATGTTATGCACAGTCTACCTCTGTACTATGAGTTTCAACATACTCTTACCCTGTGAATAGCATAGCAGATGAACTCCATCCCTGCCTGCATTCTGCATTATTGGATAGATGGCTTCCTTGAATCCATTAACCTGTTTCCACAAAGGTTGTAAACTATCTTTGTGGTCGAACAGGTCTAACACTGTAACATTTGTGCCAGGGTGAGTCTATAATAAAAAAAAAAAATGGAGAATAGATTCAGTTAGAATATTGGTTGAAGTTGTATTTATGCCATTGTGATCACACCATAAATAACTATAATAAAAACTCACAAAAATACAACAGTAGATCGAAAATGTTTAATATAAATGTAAATTATCATTGTATAATGAGTTTGAGCACACAACAGCTAATTTTCAAGTAGATTCTTTGCCAGCAACACAACCCCTTCCCCCTACACACACAAATAGGAGTACTGAGTCTGAAGGTCAATCTGATGTTTTCTCTTTTCAAAAGAATAGTAAATATCAGATCCCTTCTTATGTTAGCAGTAAGTACCAAGTTCCACATAATAATAATATATATATATATATATATATACACAAACACACACACACAGTTATCCCTAAATATGTTTAATGGTAATAGATTGTATTATGGAACAAGTATACATTAAAAAGAGACAAAATTAGAAATGCTTCCATGCGTAAAGGAACAATAATATGATCATGTTTATTGGTATACAGTGCTATGAAATAAGTGTGCACATCTGCCTGCATATAATAAATACAAATTCCCTTTTAACATGAAACCCAGTATCCAGCTCAACAGTAAGGCTAACAAAACAGTTTCCCCTCCAGCATCACTTACACTCTCTATCAGCATGGAAACCTTGTCATCATGCTTAAATGATTATCATTCTCTGTAGCAAAATTTATTTTAACAAATATGGCATGTCCGTTATCTGAATAATAAAAGTATCAGTAAAACCATCGGCAGAAGACATTTTCCCATCCTTCTATTTTCAAAGCAACAAAAGCACAATGTGTAGGTCCCCCGTTTACTTACCTTGTGACTATTGCTAAGGTAAACTCTATAAAGTTACAGCAACACATGAAGAGATTTTACTCTACACTAAACTGATAAAGGCCTTCTTTTGCGTGCAGGGAAACTTAATTAGGCTCATTGTTAATATGTACATACCAGCCATCAGCCTCCTGCAGGTATAATAGACATTCTCACTACAAAGTATACCCTCACTCTGTTCAGTTGGGGTCACACTATCTGTTTTGCGGGATAATCTACACAGGGTATTGTGTTTTGCACCATAGACTACAATAAGCCTAATTAAAAACAGCTCAGCTGAAAAACAGATAGTGTGACCATGGCCTAGACTATAATTCATAAGAATTACTTTAGTGTGAGATTGGTCTTCTACTTCTGTGCTGCAAAGGATTGCAACAAATTAATCCAGAATCACTATCTATATAATGCCAGCAACACTTGCCTCTATGAGCCACTACTTAACTTACACAACAGAACATTCTCCGCACACAGGTAATCTTATAGTCTCACCTCATTAATGTATCGCAAGAGGTTCTTAAAGCTGTAAGAGCTGTCAAACAACCCATGGATCACAATAACTGGTTTGTATCCCAGTGAGGGGTCTATTATCCAGATCAACAGAGGAAGGATAAGGAAAAAGGCATGAGCAGTCATATTTAATCTAACCTAGAAAAGAGAAGTGAAAAATGAAATGCAGCTCACATATGATAAATAAATGCATGTGTCAATGAACACAAAAAGAAAATAAAAGGGTTACAATCATAATTTCCCTTTACTAAAGCACTGTATAGTATGGTTACCTTTTCATCAAAAAATCCGATCGAAAAACTCGATCAAAAAGTATCAATCAATATATTTCACTTGGGAACCCTTTTTTACATTGATAAAACTCAAAAAGGTTGAAATCGACTTTCTCGAGCTTTATAAATTTCATTAGTGTACCTATTTTTCTTTTAACTAGGTGTTTCTGAAGATAAACAAAGTCTTGGAATCTAATAGTCCACAGAACAGATTGCAACAATGTAACAGTCCTAAAATGTTACAATACTCTTACCTAGGTGAAGGTTTTTGAACAAGAATAATTATGTACATCAGCAGTGGTGTACCGATGGCACGCATGTCAGAGAGGGCCTCTCTGTGGACACATGTGCCTTCACCAAAACTGCTCTGACAGCTATCCCAGCGAGTGCTCCTTTAGCAGAGGCTGTGGACCCGACATGACACTTTTCAGGTTGGATCCGCAGCCTACACTGAAGGAACACTCACTCACTGGGAGGATCTGCTGTTGGAACTGTGGCTAGACATCTGCCCCGATGCAGGTGCAATGACATCTCTCACAAAATGACTACAATATATTAAAAAAAGTTTGTTTCAATTTTTCATCTGTGAAAGATACTATACTGTTACACTGATATGCATGGGTGTCTGGAGGGAGAAGGCTGCATCTGGACCAAAAAGAGAACATCAGGAGTAGTCCTAGCCTCCAGGTTCCCCCCTCTGTCCTGCCCTATCTGCATAATGAACGACCCCCGCCATCCATAAGTCAGAATAGAGGAAGTTTAGGACAGTGAAAAGAGTCAGTAATTTGAAGGTAAGAAGACAGATTAGGAGACAGAGATTAGACTAATTGAGAGAGCAGCAGAAGGGCAGTATAGTGAATTACCAATGGCAATAACAATTGTGTTGCTTGTGCCCTTTAAAACTGACTTATTTCTGATTTAACACATTTTTTCACAGATGAAAGAATCCAGCTGCCATTTAAAGTTTTGAAAACAAACAAAACATTTAGAAAATAGAGGTTGATAGTTTCCAATAAGAGTGGCATAGACAAGCAGAAAAATGGGCTTAAAGTGGAGAGGGTTGTGGGAATATTAAGCAAAATATTGTGGAAAAGACACAATAGACATAAAAGCTGTCTTTCCTAAACACAACATAACCTACAACACATTACCATAGGCAACACTCCTTACTTTCTGTGCTGTCATATTCTTAATTGGAGAGGTTAGAGTGCCTGAATTAGTATCTTCTGCTGCTTGATTTCAGCTGGATCATTTCTCTAGTAGGTTCCAGTGAGTGGGGTATGTCTCTCATGTGCTCACTTCTCTCATGTGTTCCTAATATGTCTCTTTCCCAGTACATCGGCTTCACACATCCCCTTTCCTTGTGCTTGTTTACAGAAGCTTTCCTTTCCTGTTTGAACTCTTGCTGTCTCTGGCAGGTCTCATCATTTCCTTGTGCTTCTTTCACTCTGACTCCTGTCGCTTCCTTCTCTCCCCTCTGTGTGCGGTCTCTCTCCCCTCTGTGTGCTTACTCTAGTTGTGCTTTTGGATAACCCCCCCTCACAGTCCTCGCAGTCTCTGTGTGTGTGGCAGCTCCAGCGCGCCTGGATCCTTGCCTCTCTTTCCCTGTGTGGCCCCTCTCTCTCCCTGTGTGGCCCCTCTCTCTCCCTGTGTGGCCCTCTCTCTCTGTGTGCCCCCCTCTCTCTCCCTGTGTGCCCCCTCTCTCTCTCTCCCTGTGTGCCCCCCTCTCTCTCTCCCTGTGTGCCCCCTCTCTCTCTCTCCCTGTGTGCCCCCTCTCTCTCTCTCCCTGTGTGCCCCTCTCTCTGAGCAGCCTTTGGGTTATTTTCCCTTTTCTCTGAGCTGTCTCATTTCCTCCCAGGCTGTTGTTTATAGATTGTTGTCAGCAGATGTTCCACATGAGTCCCGCCTCCATTGATGACGTCACTTCCTCTGGCCCTTGGGAACCCGTGTGCTTCCCTGACAACCAACCTCTTGCTGGCAGTGAATTATGGGTGACTCGGAAAGCGGGAAAATTCTCTTTAGACCTGAGAGAGAGTTCGTGGTTTCTGCACTGATTAGTTAACCTGCTCCTTCCCGCGTGTTTCCATGGATGGTGGAGCGATGTGAGCCTTAGATAAGGGGCTGAGGGAGGTTATGTTGGGCCCCTCTATCACTGACTCCCGGTTACTATACCTCGCGTACAATAGAAGAAGGGTCGGGTTCCCAGTAATGTTATTACAGAGTCAGCAGCTCTTCTCTAGCATTTCAAATGTTAATTTTCTTTCCTCTGTACTTCTCTATCGCGCTGATGTATATAATGACTGCAAACAAGAAATTGTTAGTGATAAATATGGACAGTTACTAGGAAAGCTCACCTTCACTTTTACATCCATAACCTTTTCCACTGTGAACAGGACTGGACCAATTCCATAGGAAATAAGGGTTAGATCTACTCTAAGTAGAAGAGCATTTTTGGGGGATAAAGTTTGTTTGAAACAGATTTTTAAATAGGTGAAAACAGTGATATTGATTTTTAAAAAGGGTGTTTTTGTTGTTCCTATTTTAGCTACACTTTGTATTAGCCTTTCAGCCTCTTAACCAGTTACTTTAAGGATTTACTTGCAGCCCTATCAGCATGGCTTAACATTCAGCCAATTGCAGCAATGGACTGCCTATTTAAAGGGGAACTAAATCCCGAAATACATTTAATCTTGCAACAATGTACCTTATGTATAGAGTTTACTATGCTAGTTTAAAATAATCTAGCTCTATGGCACTAATGATATGTGCCCCCAAAGTTTAATTATATCTCCTACTACACTGAAGCCATAGTAAATTGTGATTGCTTTGTAGCTGGATGCCACACCATAATAGATATGACCCAGCTGCTTTTGCTGCAGTAAAGTCAGTGGCATAATGCAGCTTGTATTTCTATATTGCTTGTGATTCCCATAAAGTCATGCCTAAAATGTAGACAGTGTCCCAATAAAGGTGAGTAAAATTACTGTAAATAGAATTTTCACTTTCCTACTGTCTTTTTGCTAGAGTATCTGCACCATTTAGAGTTAACACATTCTACTGACCATGTCAGTGGCTAACTACCTCATTATATTGGATTTTCCTGCCAGATTCCCATGTAATCTGTTTGCTATCTATTTGCCTTAACACTGGTTCACTCACCCTGTTGTAGCTGCATATGCAGAATATAGCTATAATAATTTTTTACCCATAATTAGGTTATGCATCCCTGTGAAATGGGATAGTATCAGTCACCCGGAAGTAATCACTGCAGCATTTCCCCACAGTTTTCTAGCAAAGCACAGATTCCATTTTATAATTTTAAGCAGAGAGATAGAGTACTGCTCTATTTATAGACTGTTTAGGGGTTAATATTACCTGTACTGGGGAACCACAGTGTACTACAGCAAATTTATAGATAATACACAGAAAAATATTAATCTAAATGTCCTCCCTACTACACTACTCATATACATATATCTGAACAAAAGAACAATATGACACAAACTGTAGTAATGGCGGATTACATTTCCATTAAAAACTGACTTGTTTCTACATTATCACCTTTAAACAGTTATCAGGCCCTGGATCCATGTGCAACTAGGGAATTTAAACACTATAAGGGGTTATTCACTAAAGTCTGAATTGTTGCATATAGGTGCGAATTCGCCAGATAAAGACAGTCGCAATAGGCTGCTGCTGTCACAGTCGCGTCTTTATAATGAGAATATTGTCACAACTTTATTATGGGAAAATTGTCGCAATCTTAACTTGAAAAAATTGTCGCAACTTTACAATGGGGAAATAGTAGTGAATTTACTATGGGAATCCACTGTTTGCAAATTCGACAGTCAAATTTGCATCTTAGTGAATAACCAGGTGCGAATTTGACTGTTGAATTCTCAAACAGCGGATTCCCATAGGTATATCCGTGACAATTTCCCCATTGTAAAGTTGCGGCAACTTTTTAAAGTTAAGATTGTGACAATTTTCCCATAATTAATAAAGTCATCAGACTGTGACAATATTTTCATTATAAAGATGCGACTGTGACAGTAGCAGCATATTGCAACTGTCTTTATCTGGTGAATTCGCACCTATATGCAACAATTCAGACTTTAGTGAATAACCCCCTAAAAAGGAGCTAGATTTCTTTAGTGTTAAGAAAGTTTTACATTTTTAGTTATTAGGATTTGCATTTGCCCTCTGTCTATGTGCTTGCTGGCCCTTGTATAAATAACAAGTGAGCCAGTGTATATTTCTCATTTCTCTGAGAAGTTGAAAGAGTGTCCACAATACAAATAAAGTTGAAAGTGGATTTCCTTTTTCAGCGTAATAATAAGCATTATGGGATTATGCCCTCTACTTGTGTATTGCAGCTTTCCCCCTGTCATTGTTAGAGCTTGTTGATCCCTTTATAGGTTACCCTCAAGTGAGCTCTTATCACTTCTAGAACACAAAATGTGCATAGTCATCATGTTATTCATATCAAGAGCACTTAGTTATGTTTGCATACCAACCACTCCACCTAAATGAATAAACTAATATTTCTATTAGCTCCAAAAAGAGTAAATCACTGTATAGGGTGTGATGCATTTCACTAAGCCAGGGGTCCCCAAACTTTTTACACAGGGAGCCAGTTCACGGTCCCTCAGACCAACGGAG
>WMED01010822.1:0-15567 GCA_019650415.1 Pipa parva | reverse complement strand
AGGGCATGTGGGTAGTGTGCTGATATGGCACAGGCAGGGCATGTGGGTAGTGTGCTAATATGGCACATGCAGGGCATGTGGGTAGTGTGCTGGCATGGCACAGGCAGGGTGTAATGTTGTACAAGGGGATAATAGGAAGATAAAGGGGTAACAGGAAAAATTATAAAAACAAACTGTATTAGAAACATGTTTTGGTATTAATATAACATCAGAAATAGATTTAAACTTTAATACTAACAGGAGCAGTTTTAGGCAGATTTCTTTTGGCTGACTTGAGAAAATTGACAGGGTCCTTTGTGCCAGATGCTTTAGATGCATAATCCTATACTACAGCGCATGTTATATTTGAATTTGTGTGGTACTTGTTCTTACTCCATGCAGTTTCTTCTAGCTCATAGACAACCAAATGGAGACTGGGAAAAGGCTGTTAATGACTACTTCCATGAAAAGTTGCAAGAAAATAACTCTACATCTTGGGTAAGAGTTTTGTATCCAGCAGAATAAGCATAACTGCCTGCCATTGGAGGGTTTTGCTCTTTGCACTTCATATTGGGTGGTAAATGTGTGTGAAATAAACTTGTATCCAAACCAACGATTGTAGATTTTAACATGGAGTACCTAATATCGCCGTTTGCTTTTACGCTAATGATATTTAAGTGTGTATTTTCTTTTTATGTTCCAAGATTCCTTCTCTCAATGATGTCCCTTTGCATTACCTAAAACCAAACAGTCTGGTGAGGTTTCGTTGTATGGTGCAGGACATGTTCGATCCAGAGTTTTACATGGGAGTTTATGAAATTGTTGATCCAAACAGCAATGCTAGAGTAAGTAAGTTCTGTTGGGGAAATTGTGTATCTGTTGGTTATACTTATTCTCAGCTGTTATGTGTTCATATTTGTTCTCAATGTTTGTTCTTTTTTAGGTTCTACATTTTGGCAAGTACAGGGATGTTGCTGAATGCATGGTGAGACATATGGGTGTTAATGTTTTGTTTATAAGAATCCAAAGTACGCCAGAGAAACTTGTTCAATGAGGGTTTGAACAATCAACCATCATTGGGCACTATACCAATATGGGCGAATTCATTACTACCTCACTTCCAAAGTATCCCTAATATCACCTTCTAGACGAATAGGGGAATTAAAAATCTACATGACATAGGTGAAAATGATACACTAATCTCCTTCACAAAACTAATGTTGACTGCAACATCAGTCTTTTTCTTTCTGTTCAAGTTGTATTCAAGTAAAATTCAGTAAATATTTTCTCCTATAAAAACAGACAAATCCAAAGTAATTCTCTCCAAAATTGTTATAAACAATGCTAGCACACTGTGGATTAGGTTGTCATTTAGGGAGCCAAGACCTGGTTAATAACCTAGCGACAGGAGCTGTGTCTTAGCATTAGTTAATACCATGCCTGACCTTGCAATCATACATACTTTCACATAGAACGAAGACTGCTGTAAATTTGTCAGTTTGGCTTTATTGAAAGGACATTTGTTATAGATTTTTTTTTTTAATGTTCTTGCTTAGTTATGCTGAGCAAGCATGTACATACTTTTATGGTAATTTGATCACTTGGGGTTACTGATTTATTAAGTAGTGTGGTGGCTCAGTGGTTAGCACTGCAGCCTTGCAGTGCAGGGTTCTGTGTTTAATTCTACCCTGCACTTCATCTTCATGGAGTTTGTATGTTCTCCCTGCATCTGCATGGGTTTCCCCCATGCACCTCTTCCACAATCCAAGAAAACATGTGTCTATATTTAAAAAAGATAAAGGGTTTCACCTGAAACATGTTGTGTGCCTAATAAATAGGTAGTTGTTACTACCATTAGCTGCAATTTCCAGCTAATCTCTTCTTTTTTCAATATATTTACAAAAGTCTGGACAGAACTTGCGAGATTCCTGCCTGGATCACTGTTCTACTTGTACATTTTTCTATATTGGCTATACATATGTGTTTGTCTGTGTGTGTGACTGAATAGGGAAAATAGATTGGAAGAGGCATGTGGCAGGGACTGAAGTGAATGAAGAATCTCTGTAAAACGTTGTATAATATATCAGCGCTATATAAATAAATGCATAAATACATACATTAGTGTGTGGCTGTTATGGCTTTTTTTTTTTTTTTTTTTTTTTATACAAGAAGCAACCATTTTATTTTAATAAAAGTATGCTAATCATTATGACAAGGTATGCCACTGTGGATTTCTAAATATAACAAAAGCAAATCTTGCTTCTAAACAGAATATTTCCCATTTTCCTTGCACTCATCTTATGTCATTTGAATCTGGTCAGTGATTGTTGATTTATTCTCTGTAGTGGTAAGCGTTTGTAAAATCCTAGTCTTTAATGACTGTATTTAGCATTTTTTGCTTTCTTCCCTCCATAGCCACCCCAAGAAGTGGATCTGAACTCCAGTCGAACGGTCACATCTGAGAGACAGACATTCTACTGTGTGCCTGTGCCTGGAGAGTCCACATGGGTGAAGGAAATATCCTTTTGTTAAAATGTTTTAACAAGCATTGATAAGAGGGTGTTGGCTTTAGTGCAGTGTTAATTTTTTCAAGTACCAGTGTACTTGCAGTGCTTCACAGATTAGTATTATTCAAACACTGGTAAAGTGAAAGCTTTCAGGCATAGTTAACAATTAATGGAATTGAATGTCACCCACAGCCTTTCATCCTACATCACACCAGGCCCCTTCATGAAGTACTTTGGCTGGATTGATATTGGTCCAAGACTCTGCTTCCGGAGATGTCCTAGATCACCAGTTCCCTCTTAGTTCCTTCTCCCCTGAATTGGAGTAGCTTATCCAGTCAAAGGTGAAATGGAAGGAGCGCTAAAAGATATAAACTAATAAAATACACAAATAAAGAAAATTAACAATATGCTGAGAATTATATAAGGCAAAAGTTCCAGTTATAAAGATGCTTGGGGTGCTGCTCATCATAAACATTGTTACCATCAACGTGGATCTGAGGAACAAAATGAAATCTGGAGGGAAGCGCAAAAAAAGTGTCAATAGTGCCTGATCAGTGATTCCAAAAAATAGAAAGAGAAAACCAAAAAGTAATCAACACACACTGTGAGTGTGTGAGGAGAAATGTTAAGACGTGTTATGCACAACACCCAGTAGTGCTATAGGTGTAAAAAACAAACCCCTGTAGAAGGGGAGACTCACCAGAAACACTCTTTAGACTTGTATATAAAGCTTATTCACACTTAGGGATCCATAAACAAGCTTTTAAAATGGCGTGATTCCACCTTTCCACAATGTACTTCCTCCCAATGGAACACAGATTTGGATGGGCATTTCAGACGTGAGTCACTAGCGTTATGATGTCACTTCTGATCTTGAGATTCCATAAGTGGAACGCAAATGTGTTAAATAGCAGTGCTAACATCAGCACTGGCATAGGAGAAGGGAGGAGCGGTTGGGAAAACAGGAACCACATTTCCAGGATTCAAAAAAGTTGCATATGAATACAGAATTAAATAAACTGGAATACCGCATGAATCCAGAAATGTATACAAATTGGCATACTACATATGAAAGAATGAAAATAAAATTGTGTCCATTAGATGGAAAAATAAATGAGTTAACTTTAGCTTGAATAAGTGAAATCACACCATTTTAAAAGCCCACTTTTTCTCTTATTCAATCATCCATACTCTCTCTGCTCCTGAGGAAGCTGGACAATGCTGATTCTGGCTAAACGCGTTGAGATCTTCACTTTATCTTTGTTGTATGCTTTCTTTACCAGATATGTTTGGTTTTACACATCAGTTCTGCACTCTGAACTACTACCAATATGGTTTTCTGCTGTTTACAGACCCCCAAGTGTGAATAAGCTTTAACAAGACGACTAAAGAGTGTTTCTGGCGAGTCTCCCCTTCTACAGGGGTTTGTTTTTTACACCTATAGCACTACTGGGTGTTGTGCATAACACGTCTTAACATTTCTCCTCACACACTCACAGTGTGTGTTGGTTACTTTTTTGTTTCCTCTTTGTTTTTTGGAATCACTGATAAGGCACTATTGCCACTTTTTGTGCGCTTCCCTCCTGATTTCCTTTAGCTCTCCCATTCAGTTTGGACTGCAATATCACTTTTCAACCAACAGGTGTTGCTTTACATTATTGAGCTACAATAGAGTTCTTCCACTGCTATGATTAGCATTTGTGATTGACTCAGTTCGATGACTGGATGATTCTTAACAATGAAACTACTCCTACAACAGATCCAGCCAAGCCAGAGCATGCGCCTCCACCTCTTACACTCCAAATCGGCAGAAGCGAAGCTATGAAGAAGATGAAGATATGGGCCCTCGCAAAGAACTTAACACAGGTATAACCAGCAGTAGATTGCCTTACAATTTATGATACCTTGTAGAACACACCCCCATATCTCAAGTTGTTGTATTTTCTCTCAGCAGTTATTGCTAAAGGTATTGAAAAGTAACTTAACCATATGCTAAATGTTAGTGATGCTATGATTCACACTAAATTTTCAAACTTTATACTCCATAAAATAAGCTTAGTGTAACTTTTGCATCTTGGTAAGTATGGAGCCCATATTCTATACGTCATAATTGGGGATTCATGTTAATCTGACAAAGCTTGCAGAAGATCTAAGGAACAAATTTAGAAATGTTATAGCCTGCTGAGATGGCAATACAGGCCCTCCCTTCCCATTTATCTGTTTATTGATGGTGTTTTACATGTTTGGGGATTTTAATAGATTATTGGAAGCTTTTAGGTGGATGAAACGGATCAAGGAAGTAAAACAAAATAAAATACTGGACATAAAATGCTGGGAATTTAGCAAGCTGCCAAAAATAAGCCATACTACTACTGCCTGTATGACAAGTACCCTATTGATTGCTGGATACCCACACCATATTCTCTCTCCTCTACACCCAGGTGGTGATCGTTTTTCCCAGGGAGGCAGTGAACCAAAGAGATTGGAGACTGAAGCCACAGGTTGTCAGTCTCACAAACCACCAAATTGCTCTCCAGCCCTCGATCTGAACTTCCCCTTGCCTGACGAGAAAGGGCCGGCCTGTCTGGTTAAGGTACCACCATCTTAGAGCTTCTGAAAACAATCTTACCTAAGCATTTTGATGCGAGTCTAGGTGTGTTGTATGTCTGAGATCCAGCATATTTTCCTACTCAACAGATTACTGATATTGCTGTAGAACTCTTTTCTATAACCAGTTCTGTACCCAAGGTGTTTGATTTACTCTTGACCCTCTTAATTTGTTAAATGCATTTATTACATTTATCCAGCTGTGTCCGCTCTGTTATGATAATACACATTCCCCCTCCCCCGTGTTTTATTTCTGTTCTCAGCAGTTCTATTGCTAGTAGTCCATTATACTGTTTAAGACAGAGCAGTAGTGTTGGAATTCTCTCCAGTCCAATGATGCTTTGACGTTGGGCATAATGTTTTACTAAGCACATCTAGCCAGTCCTAATGTTCCATACAGAGTCATTTCCAGCAAGATAATTCTTACTGTGTTTTATGATTTTGCCAGTGAAAGCTTTCACTGATTCGTGCAGAGCTGCTTATATCACCCTACAGCTTTTGCTTCTGTCTCCCTACTTAGTGTGACCGACTGCTTGCCTGCAAACCCACTGTCCTCTTTGGCACTTGTTTACACACATGGCCAGTATATTGGGGTGGCCAGTATTAGTGTAGCCATTTAGCAATTGATATAACTTTAATGGTGTATCTGCACTAGCACTGTGTTTAGCAAGGCAATTCCTTACAGTTTCTCCCTGGTAAACAAACACTGCAATGCCAGGTTTGCTGCTATGAAGATGTACTATATTTGTAGCCAGTAGAGAAGTTGTGCACCACCAAATTATATTTCAAAAAATGAATTCAGTGGGGGGAACATTACAGACCTGACCAGTTTATTCCTCTCTGATCAGGGACAGTTAATTATCCAAGGACCAGATAATAGAAGCAGTACCCTAAATACCAGTTACTGCATTTTGTTCAGCCAGGGTGCAGATCTCTGTATTTATAGGAATAGACATTTGTACAGTTGAAACCAAAAGTGTACTGACACTATATAATCACACACGCTTGTTTTTCTCATGATCTGACCTGATATCAGAATAAACCTTACCCGTTTTAGGTTAGTTAGGATTACCAAAATTATTTATATTTGCCAAATGCCAGAATAATAAGAATTTTTTTAAGGCATTTTTAATACTTTCTGCAAAGTCAAAAGTATACATACATTTCATTAGTGGCATCCTTAAGCCACTTTGTAACCTGTTTGGCAGTATGCTTCAGGTCATTGTCCATTTGGAAGACCCATTGCTGCCCAAGCATTAACTTCCTGGCTGATGTCCAGAGATGTTGCTTCAGTATTGCCACATAATCTTTTCTCATGATGCCATCTATTTGGTGAAGTGCACCAGTCCCCACTGCAACAAAACCCCACAACATGATGCTGCCACCCCCATGTTTCACAGTTGGGATGGTGTTCCTAAGGATAACCATTTCAACTGTGATGTCTGAATAAAGTGTTAAAACAAATCCCAGTACAAGGTGGGAAGCTGGTATAATATCTCAGTAATATGTGTAAGGTGAATTAATAAGGTGATTTTTTTTTTTTTTTTTTTTCCTCATGTGGCAAAATACATAACTCCCCTCAGCACACATTCCCTTTAACTAGTCACCCACTGCGTAAAAATGCAGCCGCAGGCAGTTTACCAAAAAATGGCAATGCCCCTACTTTTTGCATGGTAGTACTGCAGCAATGTAAGTCTGAACTTCACTGATCGTACAAAAAGCGGTGCAGAAACGGAGTGTATCCTTAGTGAATGAGCTCTTATTAGCCAGATCCTTTCATATTCTTTTTCCGTTCCTGGCAGATCTATGAGCACTGGGACAGCTTTAAAGTAAATGATATGATAGAAGTGTATGGAATCTTATCCGTGGACCCTGTTCTGAGCACAGTGAATGAAGACAGGTAAACTATAGCCAGTTTAATTTTCCCAACCACAGCCTCCATATTGCTCCCTGTTAAAGCCAAGATTCTGACCATTTATACCAGTGGAAGCTTTGCTTATGCAGCGGACAGAACCTAATTAACACACAGTGTTTCTGTGTGATACAGGGAGGTAGTTTCTGCTCTTTTGGATCCAACTGAGCACATGGAATCCCTGGAGGAGCAGCGTGTGCACAGCCCGCCTACGTCGCTGGTACCCAGAATTCATGCCATCCTTGTTCAGAAATTGCATCATAACAACCCACTGGTTCCTTTACACCAAGAGACCGAAGAGGGAAAATTTTGTAAGTGGCACCTACAAACAGCATTAATCTAAATGGCTTAATTATGTTGCTGGGCTACCAGCGTCCCTATCTACTTGTTCCTCAGAGAGGATTCTGGGAGCTGTAGTTAATGGCCCTGTAGCTTGGGCAGTTGAATCTGTAGCTACGTCCTTGTAAGGTTTTGCTTAAACTCTTCCTTTTTAATCTACATTAGTTGTTTCCAGCTTTCTGTCTGAGCTGTCGTCAGTGAGAGCAGAACTGATGGGTTTTCTCACACATGCACTACTTGGAGACAGTCTGGCTGCAGAGTATCTCATTTTGCATCTTATTTCTACTGTGTAAGTTCTGTACATTCTTATATGGCTTAGAGTGAGGAATGAATAGAAACAGGTTTTATGTGTGCAAGGTACCACTCAGAACTAGTGAGAACATGCTTGGCTGGGTTAGCATCTATTTTATTTAAAATATATATATATATATATATATATATATATATATATATATATATATATATATATATATATATATATATATATATATATATATATATATATATATATATTTAATTTTTTTTTTTTTTTTTACATTGAGGAATATGTTTTACTGGGTTAACTTTTATTTATTTTAGAATGAGGATTGTGATTGGAAGGCTAAACTATGCATTTGCTACATGCATTTTTCTGCCTAGCTCTGCTCCCTGTAGGCTTATATACACTGCAACAGTAACCACACAGGAATACAGCTGAGTTTTTCCTGGGAAACCAACTACATCCTTTATTTTCATGTGGAGGTTGCAGTGGTATAATTTAGATTAGGGGTTTATCTAGGCCAGGGATGGCGAACCTATGGCACGCATGCCAAAGAGGGCACACAGAGCTGTCGCCAAATCTGCCTTCAATACAGGCCACGGACCTGATCTGACAGTTTGCAGGCCGGATCCATGGCCTGAACTGAAGGAGCGCTTGCTCGCAGGGGAGCTCTCCTCCCCCGATGCAGGCGTGATGATGTCACTCACCAGTGCCTTGGATGTCAACTTTTTGGCGCCGAGTTCCAAAACGGTTCCCCACCCCTGATAAAGGCATTTCTGTACACGACAAAATACACATTGTAGCCCTGGTCTAAAAGCCGAGTTTGTAAAACACTTGTGATGTTTTCTGTTCAGTTCCTGCAGGGTTTCTGGCAATGTTTTCACTAACTAGTTTTAACAAAAAAGGGGGGAGAACATGCCATAGTACAATTAGTAATATTCTCAGCACAGTTCTAATGTATGTATAATTTTATGTATAAGGTGCCACAAATTTATGCAGCGCTGTACAATTCAGCAATACTAGTATAATACAGACATGGGGAAAAATGCATTAAACAATGCAAGTATAATATGATAAGGGGTCCGTAATAAAGCAGCATCTTGACTGGTTTCCTATCTTTCTGATCATTCCCTTTTTTGTCTCTCATGCTAATAACACCTCTTCTCCAGTCCCACTTAGGGTGGAGGTGCCACAAGGCTCTGTCTTTGGCCCCCTCCTGTCCGCGCTGTACACTTTTTCCTTGGGTGATATCAATTCATTTGGTCTTCAGTATCACTTGTATGCAGATGATACCCAAACTTACTGTATCTGCTCCTGTGCTAACACCTGAAATACACACTCTTATTTCTAGCGGTCTCTTGGCAATCTCCTTGTGGATGGGCAAATGCCAGCTCAAATTAAATCTTTCTAAAATGGAATTGATTATTTTTCCACCCAAACCTGAACCTGCTTCTACCTTTTCCATTCTAGTTGATGGTGCAGTCATCAACCCTGTAACATCTGTATATTGTCTCAGGGTGACTTGACTCTACTCTTTAATTCTTTAAACACATCTCTACCACTGCTAAAATCTGTTGATTTTTCCTTCATAACATTGCCAATATCAGCCCCTTTTTCTCTCTGGCTACTGTTAACAGCCTCTTATCCTATCCCACTTGGACTACTGCAATGTTCTTCTGTCTGGCTTTCCACCTTTACCCACTCCAGTCTATTCTAAATTCTGCCAGAATTCTCTCCCCAGAATGGACAGCCTTTCTCCCAATCTCTTTCTGCCCCATACATCTGGAATTCTATACCCCTTTATCTTCACCAGGAACATTCCCTCTGCACATTTAAATCCAAACTGAAGTCCTATATTTCAGAGCACTAGCACTGATATTTAACTATATATTTTATTTTATCCTTAGTTATTTATCCTTAGTATTTGTATTTATTGACCAGTGCTTCAGCACATTGTTACAGCTGTCATTACCCTTTTATCTATGTATGTAAGTCTTCCTTCCATTTAGATTGTAAGTTCTACGGGACAGGGACCTCCAACCTGTTGTCAACCACAACCTAGCACTTAATGTGAAATATCCTTGTGGTATTATACTTGTATTGTACGATACACTATTACCATTTCTGTATTATATTTGTATTGCTGAATTGTATAACGCTGTGTAAATTTGGGGAGCTTTATAAATAAAATTATACATACATGTATGCAAGGATACTTCACTTTAAGTGCAGAGTTGTGCTTGACGCAAGAAGTTGGAGGTCCCTGCCCCATAGCGCCTACAATCTAAATGGGAGGAAGACACATGCACAATTAGAAAGGTAATAAGAGCTGTAACAATGTGCTAATAAAACTAATTGCTAGCTTGCCATTGTATCTTCATCTGTCTTGTTCTCTGGAACAATGACATGGAGTGCTGGTGTTTAATTCTAGCTGCACTTTTTGTTCACAAAGTAATTCTAGATTTCTCTCCATTTGATGTACACCTGCAGTTTTACTGATTTAGTAAAGATTATGTTTGGAGTTGTGCTTACACTAGTTTTAAAAATGTTTGTTTTTTTTTAATCATAAGAATTTGTTCTACCAAAAAGGCCTTTTTAATGCAGTTTCCAAATCTAATAGATATGCTCGGAGAGATGTCCTGCCCTTGGGAAAGTTTACGCTGAACCTTAGTGGATGCCCTAGAAATGGAACTTTTACTAAACATCTGTACCACATTCTGCAGCTGCTTCTACCTGCGGTAAGCAGAGTTTTTCCTTCTGCACGGCACATTCTAGTGGATGAAGCTTTTGTAGCCTCTACCTGTTGATTTCCACCAGTGCCATGGCACAATACTGGGAGCGGATGCCCATGGATGAGTGTTTGTCCCCAATGCTTTAGGTATCTTACACTACCAAGCAATGATTAAAAAAATAACACCTATAGATTTCACATAAATACTTGTTAACAAGTGTTTTTGTGTGCTGTGTTGCACAACTGGTCCATGCTTAAAGAGCTTTATTATATCTGTGCCTGATAATTTCTGTCTCTGTCTCATAGGCTTATTACTTACCTATGACCATAGAGAACATGAACACATTGCGCTTTATCCCACACAAAGATTACACCGCTAACCGGCTTGTGAGTGGCCTCTTGCAGCTCTCCTCTCACACTACTCTGATGGTTGATGAGACCATGTTGGAGCAAGGGCAGCTTGATACAGCAGGTGGGAACTGATCATATGTAATGTACAGTTAATTGGATCCTGTCTATTCATCCAAAACATTAGGTATAGATGTGAGCATCGGGGTAGCAAAGTAAAGATAATTTCATATTCCCCCCCATCAGAAATTACTGTTTAGTATTTTTGGACACAAGGCATAGTGACCGCCATGGGTTGCTCATGGTTGATACCTGCGATATCTGTATGTACAGCAATATTTACAGTTTAATTTGGAAAGTGCTGCCTGTGATTCCATGTGTTCTGATGGTGCCAGTATTATATCAGAGAATTTTATTGCAGTCTTGAAAGGAATGAGCCTTACAAACATTCTCCTACATGGAAATAATCTAATAAAGGCCAAAGTTTCTGGAAGGAAAGAAATAGCCTTGTTATACAGTTAGTAATAGACAAAGACTGAAACCAGCTACTACCACTGGAAAAGCACACACTGTTAGTTATTGTATAGCTGAAAAGAACTTCCCTTGGGGGTACACAGTGAGGTGACTAGTTTCACCTTTTAAGTTTATATGAGGTCTGAGAAACATTGTTTGGCAACTCACTTTCTGTCATTTCTCTCTACCCCATAGGAGTGCACAATGTGACCGCTCTAGGCAACTTGATAACTTGGCAGAAAGTGGATTATGACTTCAGTTACCATCGAATGGAATTCCCCTGCAATATTAATGTCCTTGTCACATCCGAAGGCAGATCACTTCTCCCTGTAAGTAGCCTTATCAGGACTTCATAGTATTGCTTGGCTACTGTAGTTTTACATGACAGAGCTGCAGTTTTGGCTGTGCAATACCTGCTTCTCAGTATCTTCTATAATAAAAAGTGACTACACAAATGCTGCATACAGACATTATTAGTAACTCTCTAACATAGCATTTTATTATCCTGCTTAATCCACAGTCAGACTGCCAAGTTCATTTACAAACACAGATGGCCCCTCCTAATATGGAGCAATACATGAACGCTTTGCTCACTGCGTGCCTGCCTTCCCTACTCAACAAATTCCGGATCTACGTTGGTCTGCTCCGGCTCCTTGATTATAACATCTCTGAAGAAGTCACCAAGGTAATAGAGGGGAGGGTGTTGATCTACTGTAGGGATGCCAAAAATAAACTTTTTTTTTTTTTTTCCCCCTCTAGATGTTACCTTAGCCATGTTTTAGTATGTACAGGGACAATGCTGACTGCTGGTGTATATATTGTAGTTTTACAGAGAAGTGCATTCTGGGCCTATTTCACAATGGCCTGTTTAACACTTCCATTACGCTTCAAACAAATGGTCACCTTTATTAATATCAAAGTTGTATTTTTCCTGCATGCAGACTTTCCCTTTTTTTTTTCTGTTCAGGCTGTTGAAGATGATTTTGTAGATATGCGTAAGAATGACCCTCAGAGTATCAGTGCTGATGACTTGCACAGACTGCTGGTTGTAGCCAGGTAGGCGATTTGGATTTTTCAAACCAGGTTAAGGGGATGACTAAAAAGCCTTCGTAAGGGGTGGCACATTGAGAGATCGTAAAGTCCAGTTCTTAAACAATAGATTTTGAGATTAAATTGCCACGCTGGCATCACCTGCAGGGTAGAAAAGCCTAACATACAAAGACCAAGGGATTGCCTGTTAAAGGTTTATTTCCATTCTCCAGCAATCCATGAGTAATGTCACACTACCTTTCCCCCATGATCTACTCAACAAAAATCACTAGAATAAGATCCCCTATCAGAAAACCATTTAGGGGGGAATTCGAGTCACCTCGCCGAGACTGGAATCCCGTTAAAGCGTTCGCTGATGTTCGCGTGCAGGACATCAGCGAGCGCATAACAGTCTGTACGAAGTGAGGCGAAGTATCCGGACCTCACATTGCACTATGGTGAATTCCCCCCTTTAGTCTTCTCTTTTTAACTGTAGTTATTCCCATTTCTTGTAACTTAAGCTTCTACTGCAAGTTGGCCTCCTGATCAGTGAGATAATGTTCCTAATTTTTGCATTGCTAACTGATTATTTCAGGTTGCTTTCGTTAAGTGTCGGTCAAACAACTTTGTCTAGGGAAAGGTGGCTGAGGGCAAAACAACTGGAAATGCATCGGAAAAGCAGACTACAAGAGCAGAGATATGTGAATGGAAATGAGCCTTAATGGTTACAAAAGCTATTAACCCGAGATCTGCAAGCTGCTGTTCCAAGGGGCAGTTTAAAAGACGTTACGTGCAAACAATCTTTTGTACAAGTTTTGCACAGCGAGTTTTTTTTTTTTTTTAGCAGATTGTCTGCAGTCAGTGCCTACGACGGAACAATTTTTATGTTACTGTATTTTTGTACATTTTGTAATTCATGTTGCAGTGAACATATTTGATATTAAATATCTAATAAATTAACATTGTTCACATTTATCTTGTGAATTTTTAGAGCACAGTGTGCTTCTAGCATCACTGCTCATAGCAGACCTAAAGGAGGGAAGGAAACCTTGTACAAGCCAATAAGCTGACCTTATCATTTTAATATTTAATCAATTTTCTGGAATACTTTAAATCCTTGACCCAATCAATAAGATGGGGCTGTGTTTTTACCTGATGGAAGAGCCACTTCTCAAGCTGAGGTTTAGCTTTAGACAGACATAGCTAAAATCTATACCACAACCTTCTATCCTCTCCTCACAGCTGTTTTTTTTAAAGTAAACCTGAAAGCATAGGGTCAATACATATAAGTATCAGATTCACTGAATACATAAATGGAATAAACATCTTTCCTTTACTGAGGCTATTTTATTTAGGGACCTAATAACTAAGCCTGTACCAGAGCGGAATGCAGTGGAATAGAACTGCTATCCTGGCTAAGTAATTGCATTGTGCTTGTTACTGTAAATAAACAGTACGCTTTGAGGCTAGGTTCACACGAGCGTATTATGCTCAGCGCAAAATACGCTAGTGTGAAAAAAAGAAATATGCCAAGCGCATTTTTCTTTTTAACTTACCAGCGACAGCGTGAACGCTCCCTCAGCGTTCACATCACTTCATGTGCGGTCGCATTTAGGGCGCAGTGTATAATACGCCAGCCAAAATCTGACACACAGTGTTCCGGACCCAGCGTATGCGCATCATACACTAGTGTGTCCGGAACTAGGTAAGTACCATCAACTTGCATTGAGCCGTATTTTTATTTTTTCTACACTAGTGTATTTTGCTCGTGTGAATCTAGCCTAACCTGTATAGTTATTCTTGCTGAAGTGTTGGGTGGTGTCATGCTCCTGTTAAAAGGAAGCTAAAGCTTGAAAAAAATCAATGAATTTGCCACCTAGTATTTCAACACATGCTAAAATGACAGATTTAGGCTTATTAATTTTGTGGAATAGTCGTAACAGTTTAGGGGGAAAGAAAAGTACGTGGAACAAAGGCTCTCAGCTAATCCTAGCCCCTTCTCCTGTTCCTTTGTGCATTATTTGTATTATTAAGCAGTTTTAACTCTACAAAATGAATATAGTGTATATAATGAACATAACCAGTGTATTGTCATGTATCTAAGATCCATGCAAAACCGTTAAACATAGTTGAAATGCAATAATATAGAATGAAGCTCCATCCATCTGCACTTAAACTGCCCCAATTATCCATCTGATGCATTAAATGTGACCGTGTGCTAATATCTAACATGGAAATCAATCTTTGGTTGAATTGTAACCACCATACAACTGGATTCTCCATACTAAACATCTCTTCAGAACAGTACTGGTGTCAGTTGGGCCAGCCTTTGGTGCCAGACTACTACAACTGCTATGCCAAGCTCTATTAGTCTTTCCATTGGACAAACCAATCTTGTCCTCTTTGCATGTGACCTAAATTCATTTTTTTTCTTAGGACTCTTGGCGGACACAGGACCATGGGTTCCCACCCACTGGAGGCAGGACACTAGAGTGAAAATGATTAGACTCCTCCCCTATAGGCTTTACCCAATACAAAGAGCAGAGGAAGTCAGTTTTTCTAGTTTCCTTTTGCCAGGAGGCCAGTGATGCTGGCTCTTAGCCAGCTATTTCTTCGTGTAGGTAAATGTGGCCTAACACCCGGGGAGTGATAGGAGTCGGGAAATTCCTGCATTCTCCATCCATCCTCCCCCTGTGCACTCTAATATCTCCCAGGTATTCTAAGACATTTATGTCAAAAGAAAATTGAGCTATAACAGGGTCCCTATCTGTGCTCAGCTGGAATTCTGGCTAACCACCAGCTGAGAGAAAAGATTATATTCACTTATCTTCAGGATAGGTAAGTGTATTTATTCTCCCTTATGTAATTTACCATATCTTAACATGGTGGGTAATTGTGGAAAATATTATAAAATACTGAGGGAACAGCTCACTCTGCAGCTGCATTTCTAAGGGAAATCTGTCTCTCAGCAGATTCCCTCCCTCACCCACTTTATATATGTAGCAGACATGCAGGAGAGTTTGTGCGATTTAGATTCAATATCTACTCTTACACAGAGCGATATACTTCCTCACAGGCGGGATTGACACTTACTTAGATCCAGTTGCCATTTACAACTGTAATACCAGCAGTGCGACTAAATTTTGCAAGGTGGCGCTAGCATCTCTGCAGTACCGCAATCTTCTCTATTCACATTTTTCTCTGCTAATCCTTCCCACCCGTGCCCATTTTCTGAAGGGGGGCACAGGACTGTGCTCCTCAGATTCTCTCCTTATCTCCTGCTTCTACTAATAACCAGATTAATCCCTCTTATTTTGCCTCTGAACAGACAGGGCTTCACTAG
>WMED01010821.1:0-10121 GCA_019650415.1 Pipa parva | reverse complement strand
CCCTAAGGGTTTATGCACATTGGCACTGGAACACATCTAATTTTCCCTAAACTAGAATGAGTGAAAGTGGAAGGGGAATATATTATTATAAACAGATGACAAGAAGTAACTATGCAGGACTGTATAAGCCTTTATTATATTATGCCTCTACTGAATACTTTGTGTGCAGAAACTGCCATAAGAATGAGTACACCAGTGATTTTCATCCGGGGTTCCGCAAGGACAACCCAGGGGTTCCGCGACACACTGGTTGATCAGCATCATTACCCGGCTCATCAGAGAGAGATCGCATCGATCTCTCTCTGATGAGCTGGGTAATGATGCCGATAGCTAATGATTCAATCTCTGTCCCTGCTAACAGTGATCTGACAGCAATCACTGTTAACAAGGACAGAGACCACATTATTAGCAATCAGCATAATTACCTGATGCATCAGAGATAGATTGCAGCCTTGGATCCTCCCTCTGTGACCTGTCGGATATGTAGACATCAGTGACGTCATGCGCGTTATGCGATTTCTAGGGTTTCCGGGTTTCTAGGGGTTCCGCCAGAAATTTTATTACATCAAAGGGTTCCCCTGAAGAAAAAAGGTTGAAAAACACTGGAGTACACTGATTAGAAAATGTGCAGTCCGTTACTGACTATAGTACAAACCATGGTCAATGCCAGTGTGCATGAACCATATCAGCAAATCTGGACACAGCTACATAAATATCTTGAAACTGTATAAATTCTAGCTTAATATCAACAAAATGTGTACATTTGCATTTTGTCTTTTTCCCAGTTCCGAAAGTACTTGAACTTCCGCTGTTCCCTTAACTGGTTGTACTGAAAAATCCACAGACTGTTCAATCTCTATACCTTTTTTCTATGTGCTTTAGATATTTTGCCCACTGATCATCTGGCAGCTGGTACTGTTGTTCAAACCCCCGCAGGACGTTATCCAAGGCTCCATTTTTTGACAGAGACATGTGCCAACTCTGAAATGGAACATGCTGAATTCAGTATTCCTTGCCAGAAAAAAAAAAAGAATTTAAATAACTATAAATAGGGATTAACTGTTTATAGTTTAGTACAGAAAAAGGGTTACATTTATCTGCACTAACTTTGAGATTTAGGTTCTAGCCAATAGTAGCCAATCAAAAATCATTTAAGGGTAATGAATGAGTAACAACCAATATTTTTTTGGTATTTCTCGCCCCTTTCTCTCTCGCTCCAATGCTAATGCCCTCTTGCATGCTCTTGTCCTGTCTTGCTTGGATTACTGCAATGTTCTTTTATCTGGCCTTCTAATTTCCTACCTCTCCCCGCTCCAATCTATTCTAAACTCTGCTGCCAGAATTCTCTCTCTACAGAGAGGACGGCCCTTCTCCCAACCTCACTCTGCTCCCTGGCATCCTGTAACTAAAAGAATCATTTACAGTGTTCTCCTTTTGACATTTAAGGCATTCCACTCTCTTGCCCCACCCTACATTTCCTCACTCTTATGTCTGTATGTTCCTCTGCATCCACTACATTCCTCTAACAGCAACCAGCTTTGCGTACCTCATACTAACACTGCCCTTTCTCATCTTAAACCCTTTTCACTCTCTGCCCGTCACCTTTGGAATTCTTTACCCCCTTGTCTCCACCAGGTACATTCCCTCTCCACCTTCAAAACCAAATTGAAATATTATCTGTCGGAGCACTAGCACTGATTCTTATCATTCATTTTATGTATAATTTTTATATTTAATATCTGTATATATATATTGTATTTATCTATTTATTCACTGTATTTATCTATATCTATTTCGATCTATTTATTTGTATTTATGGACTTATGACTAAACAGCTCTTATTGTCCTATCTGTGTATGTAAGTCTTCCTTCCACTTAGATTGTAAGCTCCTTGTGGCAGGGACCTCCAACCTCTTGTATCAATCACAACCTAGCACTTAATTTGATGTATCCTTGTAATATTTTACTTGTATTGTTTAATGCACTTTTCCCTTGTTTGTATTGTACTTGTATCGCTGAATTGTACAGCGCTGAGTAGATTTGCGTAAATAACTGTTTGCCAGTTTTTGTGCACTCTTACGCATTCTGTATGTTAGAAGTTAGATCTTCTTGTGTTCAGTTGGTGTATGGATGTTATAATTGTCACCAGCATAAAAGAAGGCATATTTTATAATTTCATTTTTAATGCAGGGGTATAGTTCTTTATTCTGAAAAAGTCATAATAATAACTTGATAAAATGGCTCTTGTTTGGGACTAAGTGGAATATTTCTAAAAGATGGTTAAGCTTATTTGGGCCTTTCCAATTCATTTCAATCAGATTTCATTATTTCCAGTCCGATTGCACAGTGGGGTAGGAGGAAATGTTAAAAAAAAAAATAGCAAGGGTACCCATACCCCCACCCTGCACCACCTGCTGGTGGGGAAAAGGGGCATCAATACTGACCCTTAGCCAGGGGGGCAGGGGTCATTACTCTGGTCAATCACTGACCTTCTCCTTTGGCCCCTAATCCCATTTCTGCTATTAAGGGGTTGAGGGCCTTAACATAATGTTGCCCTTATCTACAGTAAGGGCCCCCACCCCCTGACTTAAAGTGCACCTGTCACCTCAAAACTCTAATACTAATTTAGGTTCTACTAATGAAATAAACATTTTTGTAAATATATATATGTATTTTTTTTTTTAAATGTACCTTTATATAGCATTTCTCTCCTTCATCTTCCCTGTCATGATGAATGACATTACAGCTCCTCCAATCAGATCCCTGCTAGATCATGATTTAAGGGATCTGACTGGAGGAGTAATAATGTCAATCATCATTTAGCGCATCATACGCAACCTAGCCTAAGGGGGGAATTCACCATAGAGTGAAGTGAGGTCTGGATCCTTCGACTCACTTCGCACATGGTGTTGTGCGCTCGCTGATGTCCTGCATGCAGACATCAGCGAATGCTTCAAAGGGATTCCAGTCTTGGCGAGAGCACTCAAGTCACTTCACTGAGACTGGAATCCCTTTAAAGCGTTTGCTGATGTACACGTGCAGGACATCAGCGAGCGCATAACACCATGTGCGAAGTGAGGCAAAGGATCCAGACCTCACTTCACACTATGGTGAATTCTCCCCCAAATGTGAGTTTCTCAGATTAAATTTCAACATGTTTTTTGTCTTTCAAATCTGTTTCAGGATGTTGATTTAATAAATGTAAATAATTTAAGCAGTTTTGGAAAAATCCTTTGTAGAGCAATGTGAGATGAAGAAGCACAATAGATATGCAGAAAGCAATTGTTTTAAGCCATTAGTTTGGAATTGTCTCCCACTGAAATTACTTTCATCACGCCAGACAATTAAAAGTTATGTTCTTTAGCTGTGAGCTGCAAGCATCTTGGGAGTAGAGAGGCTTAAATCACTGTATATTCATAATGTCAGTTCGTTGTGTGTAAACATCAAACATCCTTTACTACTATCACCAATTTGTTGGAAAAAAACAATAAACAAATGAACATACTGAATTCAGTAAACATCTTTTGAGAATAAACATCTTTTTTTTTAAAAATACAAATACCAGCCTAATGCCAGTATTACAAGTACCAGATAGCACAACTGCTACCACTGCCTTTACACATTTTCTTTAAAGTGTACGTAAAGTTATTGACCAAACTGTACATATATATTATATTTATAATGTAGAAACATAAACTTAAACATTGAAAAATAAAAACGATTTTGTGTTTTTCAGTTCTCACCTCTTAATCCTGCAGCCTGTCTCTCCTCTGCATTTCTGTGTACTTGCAGTTCCAGTATAGTGCAGAGAAGCCCCGCCCCTCATGAGGTCACACAATTACTCATTCTGCTAGTGCATGCTTAGTAATCTGATACTTTCCTTTCACTGCTACAATGCTGCATCTTTGAATTCCGACTAGGAAGGAGTCGGTTTTTAAGACAGAGAATGTGAGAGGGTAGGGGCGTGGCCTCATACTCTACAGGAAGAAGGAATATTTTACAGAGGGATAACAATTGCTGCAGAGTGAAAAGGTGAGAGAGGATTTTACTAATCATTTTTTCACTTTACAATACTTGAATGTGGCAAACTTTATAAATAGGGTTTACTTACACTTTAATAGACTCTACAGCTATGTCTAAACACATGCACAACATATAAATGAGGAGATAAAGGGCCTATGCTGTTATCCATTTGATGGCAGTGTGGTCTAGCTGCTAAGAAAAGTATGGTGTTACAACTAAGGCTTGTTATTCACTATTGTACACCTGCAAAACCATGGACAATTAACGTTACTATATTTCCTACTTCACAGAGGTAATTGGAAAATTAAACCTTTCCCATTTTTCCCCTTTGCTGTGCTCTGTATTCATCTGTCTGACAGTAACATTTTTTGGTAATTGAAAGAGTCTATTTTGCTGAGTCTGTTGTACTCCAAGTCCATCTGTCCTTCTATTTAATTGGTAATTGCACACATTCTTCCAGTACAGAGACAATACAGAGTGGTATTGAAGCAGAATAAAGAAAACTTGATTCAGACTGTAATTCTGACTTTTACTAGTCTGATAATTAGAGCAGAAGTGTTACATTTTGTTGGAAAGCAATTACCTCCCAAGCCCTTCAAGTTTTCCTTTGTATTTACATTCTTTAAATTAAGGAAAGTCTAGCAGTTTAGCGCAAATGCCAATTATTTAGCGATAACTGCCATTTGGACACATTATTCTCACCTTCCTTTCTTCTGCTACCTTTAAAAGAAATGATGTTTCTCTGGATGCTATTTTTCCTACCTGCTTCTGTCTATCATGGAAAAATGGATATTCTATTTGAACCTGAATCGTAATTATGAACAATGTAGCCATGTGTCCTTAGTATGCTTGTACTGTTTTTCAACTCCAATCCACATTTCACTTCTTCCTTAATTAAAATCATCCACAGTTGAGTTTGTCTGTTTAATTATAAAAGCCTATCTTGGAGCTTGACTCTGGAAATAACAAGTGATACCTACCCTACCCCAGGTCATTCAGGAAGTCTCCAAAAAATGGACCATACAAGCAACAATGTGTACTAGATCACAAAGCTAAACTATCAGCCCAACCGTAGGGGGTTGATTTGGAACTAATATATAACACAAGATTCCCAGAAAAGACCAGAAAGGCTCAGAGATGCTCTCATTGTAAAGGATCACTAGAAATAAATACACAGGTGGCAATTCAAGAAATGTAAACTCTATTAAAAGGGTAACAGTAAGGTTCATTAAGGTTACAATTTTTCTCATGTTTGTTTTCTTTATGGTTTATATATTACAAATTGCACCTTACAAAATGGAAAAGTGAGACAATTATTTTTGCCCTATGTAATTTAATATCCCAGCAAAATGTTATGCAATGTTTTCCAAATGCATTGATTCACATCAGAATGTAACAAGTTGGAATCTGAAAACTTAAGGAAATATTTTGGGTTGTTTTCAAAATGTAGATCTTGAAAAGATGACCTGTTGGGTATACTGGAGAACAAGAGTTGACAAATCCTTAATTATACTACTAGCGTTATTCATAGGTTCCTGTTATTTTCAGCTAAGCTTAAATAGATTGCTCATCCTAACTTCACAATTATCTTCTAAGCACCAATTTAGATCACATATGCCTCCCTATCAAAATTTGTTTCTACTGTTCTTAGGAACAGGTAACATATCTTTAGAGATCATTGAATCAGTCCCAGAATGGTTTTGAGCAACTGCAGTCTGATACATAAATTCAGAAAAATACTTCTTCTTACTTATTTTGGGGGGGGGGAGGTATTTGTTTACGAAGTTAAGTAGCATGCAAAAACCTATTTAAAAGACAAGTGTTCATTTACAAAGATAAGGAGATAAATCAGTTGTTGATTAACTAGATCCCCTCTACCCCATGTCCCCCACACAAAGATTATAAGTAGAGAAAACCCCAGTTTCTTTAGGTGGACTGGTAGGCACAATGAAAAAACATTATTATTCTTTTAGTTTTCACACTGGACTGCAATAGCAGACAAGACCAATAAATTGCAGATTATAAATGGTGACAACAGTGAACAGTTTTACCAGTTTCAGAAACTGATTCAAATAAACACATCTTTACCCAGTGTTAGTTGAACTATTTTAAAAGTCTAAAGAGAGTAACATCATAGGGTATTTCTTGCCCATGGTACATTACTGCACACCAAGGTTCAAAACATTCCAAGATATGTGTGACATCCAACACTGGAATCTAAATTCATTAATAAACTCTAATCCCAATTTAAAGTATGTTTTATTGTGTGAGTGCACTTGTGTGTGTGCTCCTTTTACCTAAAGTTCCTATTATTTGATGTAGACCCAGCACCTAGAGAAAAGCATCACAGCTATGACTAAAATAGTATTTTTTGTGTGCAGCTTGGTGAAACTTTGTAGCACTGTTAGTCAACTGCCCTTCCCTTGGATTACTTTTTGGTTTATCAGAGGACAAGAGAATTGCTGTAAAAACTGCTATAACAGATAAAATGAATTTTTTTATTTAAAGTTTTGAGGCATTAATGACCCTCACCCAAACACTTGGTGATGGTAAAATGAAGGTTCCAATTCTAGAACAAGTGAAGGATGGTTAATCATAGGACAGAATTCAGAATTCCAAATTTAGATTATAATTTAGGTTCATCAACCCCAAACAGTAAAAGTGTAAACAGCCCTTAGGTAGGGCTGGCCTTGATGTGGAGTATGGTGATATGGTCAGTTACAAACCTATAACCTCCAGGTTGCTAATCCCTGTCCCTCCTGCTTAATAAAAATAATTACTTCTAAAGGTTTCATATTTTCTACATCCCACTAAGCATAGAGATATTGGTACAGTGGTCTTTTGGACCTACTGTAATGCCATAGAATCCCACCCTGATGAACTGGGTCCAAAAGATCCCTTCATTAATTCATTTACCCCTACATACACCACAAATGAAAAAGGGAAATAGAGGCTCAGATAGACTCTTAAGATTGATTTACTCTCAAACCCCTGCACTTAGAGTAGGAGAAAGCGGATTTATTTACACTTAGATACAATGTTGTTTGTAACTTTTTTTTTTTAAGTAAAATGTGATTTTTCTGTTTGATAGTCAATTGCTTGACTTTGTGAAAGGGCACTTTACTTTTAACAGGTTTTTTGCTGTTCATTTGACTTATTGTCAAATTTATGGTTTTGTGTCACTTTGTATTTTAACTAGGTTGTATATTACAATACATAGATGTTTAACCAGACATTAGATTTATAATAATTAATATACATAAATAACCTGACATGTAATAGGCATACTGACATGTAATACAATTATCATGCTACATATTCTTCTTTATTAGTTTAAACCACAGGCTTAGTTTTTGATGACTTGCACTGGACCATCTATTTGGTCATGACAGATGCCATACCACTGCTTATATGACTAATGGAATCATTGGGACAACTGTCTGTGTCATCAGATCTGCAAAAATAATTTCAGCTAATGTGCCATATTTTCTACTGATATTATCATTCCTCTTGTTTTGATATATGCAAAAAATGCCCCACATAACTAAACAATCACATTTTCAAATGCAGAACCAAGTACTGTGGGATAACTATCATACCCTATCCTTTGGAACTATTGGAGTATATAAATGGTAAAAAATGTGGGGCAAATGGAACCAGGTTTAGGTATGTGTAATCATAACTATGGAGCATATTCATCATTTAAACTGAACAGTCAATGAATAAATGACCAGTCAAATAATACAGGTAACATGAAAAGTGCAGTTATAAAAGAGTTTGTTCTGCCATATTAGTTAGTTTTAATGAAGAAAAGCACAAGAATGCATTCCCCAATTTAGCTCAGAGACGAGGAATAAATTCTAATTCGTCACAAGGTGAGATTTTAAAGGACAATTACAGCAAAATATAAAATGCGCTACCACGTGTATACATGCCAGTTTAATTTACTTTGTGCTTCTAAGCTGAATAAGCTAGTTTCCAATCTCCCTGGGCTTGGTTATGATACTGTATCTGATTTTTTTTTACTGAGTTCTTAGAGCATTTTACACTGTACCTGGGACTGGGCATGTCTGATTAAACTTCTGAGGCTTGACTTACCAGACTTCAATCTGCTGGCACTGTATGGCATCTGGGTTTTTCTATTAGAGTACTTTGCTCTGCTTGTGTGTAATTCCTACCACTAGTCACAGCATCTGGACATATCTTAGGGCATTTTACATTTTTACTATATATTTAAAAGAGCTTTGACTTTTGAATAACATTTTCTCTGGGGGCACCCCAAAGTATAGAGGGTATGCACACCCATTAATAACATTATGTTTGTAGGTTTAGATATTGCATCGCTTTCCAGAACATTGAAGTAAATCACAGTCTAAATACAATGGTATACTCAACGGGGCAGTGATATTAATATTCATTTCAGTTATTTCCTGGATCTTAAGAGTTATATAACATCACAATTCCACGTTTATAATTTACTTCATTTGTATTATATCGAGCACTTTTCCCATGCTTGCGTTACCATTGTATTATTAAATTGTTCAGCATTGTGTAACTTAGCTGTGGTTTCTAAATAAAGAGATTCATACATACATAAAGTATACATTCCGTTTAGGAATTCGCTTTCCTCCCCATGTTATTAAATGTTGTAACAGAACTTTTCAAAGACGTCTCAAGACATTTCACTGCTCATTCCAATAAATTGTATTTACTGGGGTGAGAAATAGCAGGGAAAGGCTTTGACTTACTGGATAAAATAAGGGTTTTCTTTCTAGAAAGAATCAAGAATAGAAGTCAGAATTTTAAAAAGCTGGGTATTTCTTTTGAGCAGCTGAGAAATCTTTTAGTTATATCCACTCACGCTGTGTCTCACATTCACATGCCCTATTGTGTTGGCACCTGCTTTAGATTCCCTGCATGTATTTTCTTAACAGTTAGATGGGGGGCATGCATTGTGATGATGTTAGACTAAAGTGCATATTGCTTGATTCTGGTTATATTCATTCATTCACTAGATATCCTTAGCAAATGTACTACAAAATATGACTAGTTTTATGTGGAATCATGGGTGGCAATATGATTTCTTTGTATTCCTGTGATATGAGAAACCATGATCATCATTTTACGAATATTGACTTGAGACGACTATTTTGTGGAATTGTGTTGAATGTGTTTAGAAATATGATTTGGTATCCAGTGAGTATTCGATTGGTATATTGTGGGATCCTTTTTGTGCAATTGTGTTTATGAATGGGATTCATGTTCAGCGCACCAACTGTAAAACAGTCAGAATTTATTTTTAGTGTTTAAGCTTTCAGATATTTCTCCTTACTTAGCTAAAATCTTTCCCTATAGTGTTGAACTTTAACAGATAGATGCAATTTCTGTACTTCCAGGGTTCAGCTCTGTATGTGCTTCTCATGGCTATTTCTAAACTCTCCCTATTCTAATGTTTCTAACTAGTTTACAGTAGGCATCCAAAGTTTGCAGAGCAAATGTCTCCACATGTTTAACTAGTCACACACAAAGCTGACATTGTGGCATAGCTGCATGGTACAGATGGTTGTAGGTACATGTTTCTACAGGGTTTCTGTTGGCACTTGTGAAATTTGTGAAATTACAAACCTTTGCTTGAGGTTCTTATAAAACAAAAGAACCAAAATACAAAATTATGAAATTCCAAACTGTTTTTGATCAGCTCATATTACTATGAATCTGAACCCTCATCTCTTATATATATCACCACTTTTGAATGGAAGTCTCAAATTTATACCAGTTTAGCTGGTTTGAACATAAATGTCTAAACAGGAACATGTGAATACCTTCGGTTTTTAATCTAGTTTATTGAGTTTAACACCTAGTTATTGTAACAAACAGGAATGGCAATTGCCCAGCTGAGTCGACCCCTGCGACTGGGCCCTGTCATGGTGTCTCCCAGTGACCTCCAGCATACCATGTGTTTGAGTACAACGAAAATAAAATAAAAAAGTAGTGAGGGATGATACCCGCTTTAGATGTTACTTGTCCTTTAAGATGTAACATGCTGTGATCCCTTATTGGTGTAATGCAGGGAATAAACTCCATCAGACAGAGGAAAT
>WMED01010820.1:0-15568 GCA_019650415.1 Pipa parva | reverse complement strand
GGAAGGTAGAATGGATCAAAACAATGGAAATGATCACAGGCCACATTAGGCAAAAGGCTTATGAGGCGGAACTGGTATGGCTCCAGTGGAATACCTATATAGAACAACGCAGAAATAATTAACATAGAGAACGCTAACAAAATTAAGAAATGTCAATTGAAATGTAAACAATTCTATATTGTTAAATATATCCTATGTTTAATAGATATATATTACGTTTGTATTATAATGTTTAATCTGATTTTATATCTGTATCATAATTTGAATAACCAATACAATTTTGATTATAAAAAAAATATTTTATTTGATGGGAAAAATATATAATCAGCCTCTCCATGCTGGTGTTAGTTTCTAATTTTTGTAGGCCAGTAGATATTGGTATTAATAAAAATGTTAAGAAGTCACCCATATATATTATAATACTACAACCAGAGGAAGTGTATACTACCTTTTTAGTGCCCTGCAGTTTCATTAATTCATTATTTTATTTAAATGTTGATGTAATCAACTTAGGAGAATGTCAAATTATGCATTTTTTGTTGCCAGGGTCAAATCACATACAAAACTTAAAGAAAAAGTGGTTCATTGTAGAAAACCCTACCAATTTGGGGCATCTATGATAGTCACAATCTTATGGAGCTCTTCGCATCTCTTTCTGTGTACATGTACAGTTACTTCAGTAGCTCCTGCGCAGGCAGTGTGGTGGCTCAATGGGTATCTACTGCTTCCTTGCAGAGCTGGGCTCTGGGTTCAATTCCACTGTGGACTTCATCTGCATGGACTTTTTATGTTCTCCTCACACCTCTGTGGGTTTCCTCTGGGCACTCCGGTTTCTTCACACAATCCAAAAACATACATCTGTGTGTGTGACTGAATAGGGAAACTTGTGGTGGTGTGCAGGTGCTTACACTTTTTTTCGTTTGGTTTCTATCAAAGTGTGCACAGCACCACCTGTGTTAGTAACTTATATACTTCCATCTTGTTAGATTAGTAGCAGTGTGTTCTGCTTTGCCCATCTCCCTTCCTGTACATAAACACACATATGGGTGAAATTTACGAAAGTCAAAAATGATTTTTTTTTTACCTTTTCACCCCCCTTTTTTGTCCATTTTCGCCTAATTTTTGGGTGAAAAAGTAAAAAAAAATTATTTTAGACTTTAGCAAATTTCACCAATGTGACATTGCTCTGTTTCATGCCCAAAGCCAGCTCCTAGTATACTCACCTTTCTGAGCATTATCAGTTCTTGGTTAAGGCTTATCATTACTTGTGAAGTTCATAATTGTGTTCACTGCAAAGAGATTTATCCATATGTAGCCCACTCCCTCTGGGGTGTAGGATATAACTCCTTGTTGATGGTGCTATGCCAGGCTGCTCAGATCAGAACCCCAGCTAGTGATTTTAACTTGTGTGATGGAGAGGTATTAGTTCAGCTGTAAACACACATGCAGAAACATATGAGTGTATGATAGTTCCCTTTTAAATACCAGTTAATGAAAAAGGTACCCATGATTCTTGCTTTAGCTGGTAGTGAAGATTTTATTGTGCAGAAATAAAGAAAATTGCAGTCAGATAATATAATTGATGTCAAATGTAGTTGATGGCAAATTTCAGTTAATAACTTTCAGTTTCATAGTTACACACATCAAATAAAGAGGTTCAAAATAATGATTTGATTGTAGGTAGTTGGTATATTACAGACAGCAGGAATGTAACATACAGTTGCAGCAGGGAGTAAGTTGCAGTTACATTTTAATATGAGTCCTCTGGGAAAAAAATTCACAGACTCTGGAGACTTGGATCTATTTCACCACAAAAATGGTTTAAGCTCTATTAGTCCAGTTGAATAATTAGAAAGATGAGTACTGTAATATTATATTATACTTTATTTGGACTAACAGTTTATTGTTTAAGACAAGCTTTTGAGAGATATTCTCTCTTCATCAGGTGCTTAAACAATGAATTGTTAGTCCAAATAAAGTATCACATAATACTACAGTAGTTATCTTTCCAATTGGATCTATTTCAATCACTCTACTGGGCAGACAGACTGTGCATCCTCTTGCTAGCAATCTGTAGGCTGATTTCCTTTTGAAATCTTCTATGCCCTATTTCCTAACACTGAATCCCATTGATAGGTGTCTGCAATCAGCCAAGACATCTAAGTAATTAACCCACTGCAAATCCTCTTTGGGGTAAAGGCATTCTAGCAAGCTGGTGCTATCTTTCACTTCTGATGTAAACTATTACAATGGCTTCTATCTAAGCCTGAGTAGATGGGACCTGCCAACAGCTGGTGGAGACCCAGGACTGAACACTTTCCCTCCAAAGGAAGTACATTTTTAACCCCCTCTGAAGGTCCTAAATGAAATTACAAATCCTACTTTGGCTAACTGAAAAATTGCCAATACACTGTTAAACCTGAGAGTTATTTGCATTACTTGCCACTAGGTAGCAAGTAATAACCATCACAGAGATATGATTTATTTATACCAAGAACTTCAACTATACCAAGGGGATGTCCTCTATGTCTAGAGAAAAAAGGTGTGTCTGTCGGTATAGGAGGATCTTTACTGCAAAAGCGCTGAGACTGTGGAATTCACTGGCTGAGGAAGTTGTCATAGTAAACATTTTAGAGCTTAAAAGGTTTCTGGGTATCTTTCCCAAGTGTAATATTATTACAAACTATGGGTGCAATGGAAGCAAGCTCTTGAATCAGGAACGTATTCTGATACCAGTTTTATATTTTTTTTCTTGAGTAACCAAATTCATGTTTACCCCACATATAATGCACAGGTGTTTAACTTAATGGTGGGTACAATGTCACTAAAATTTTACATTGGATGGTTAACTAACCCATCTCTTTTTTTTTCTAGGGCTTGTGAGAGTATAGTCAAATGACTTGACAGGTAAACATGCCTCAGGGTGTGTTGTAAATGTTTGTCAGTTTATCAAGCTTTGCACCATAGTTTTAATTTTAAGCTTTATTTATATTGGGTTTTGACTTGGCATGCAGTACAGTAAATATATTGTAACAGTAGTGTGAAAGAAAATTAGGGTTAGTTATCAACAGTGACAATTATTTACAGGTGTCTAGTAACCCATAGAAACCAATTAGAATTTGTCTTTTAGAATTCTATACTAGTGAATGCTAACAGCTGATTGGTTGCTATGAGTTACTATACCTCTTGAAAGATTTCCCCTGTTGATAAATTCCCCTAATATCTTTCTTCTGGATGTTACTTTATTTCTGTTTATTTAAACAATTATTTTTTTTCCAAAAAAACAAGATATTAATAGGTATAAGATGCCTTTCAAGTTTAGGCCAAAAAATGAGTCAATGAAAAGGTCGACCTACAGATGTGTGTCCTTGTGTATAATTCACCAGCAAGTTACACTTGCTCTGCTGTATTTGTTGTCACTGCTTCTGGTACAGGATTATGTCTACAATGCTGCTTATGCTGTTTTAACAATACTTTTATTTCTTATAAACTAGATAAGCGAGCAAGGACCCAAGCTGCAATGCTTAGGAAACACTATTTTCTTTCTTTGAAATATTTGACATATACTTTCCATTGAAGGCAGCATCCAGCACTATATTCCAACAAACAAAAAAGAAAAAAAAGAGTAACTGATTATCTCTGAGCTGACTTAATGTTTCATTGCTTCACTCTTAGGATATTGTTGTCCTAAATGTGCTTTATTTTTTGGGCTCAGGGTTGTCAGACACTGAAAATGGATATGAAACCTTCAAAATGAAATGATACCTAGTTGTTTATACGTATGTGTCTATAAGTTATTCCTTTTTTTTCTTATTTATTGTATTCTGCTACATATTATTTTGGATTCCCTCATCATTTCAATTCTCTTATTTTCACTTATCTTTGTACTACTTTCACACAATATTTTCTTCATTGCAACTCAACAAGCAAAGACAGTAAAGCAACTAATACACTAGTACTGATAAAATAGAAAGAAAAAACAGATGTAAAGAAAATCTATGACTAATGATATACCTCACTTATTACTATTAGCATCTGTACATGCCGGTCTGGAGTAGTGATTGGCAGGAATCTATTGCCTACATTCACACACACAGTAACAGCATGGGATATTGTCTTACTTTACTCTGTGCTTCTATATACGCACAGGTGCTAGTATGTTAAGCTACACTTATAAATATTTGATGTATTTAAATGCATTGTCAATCTGATTATTATCTACTGTACTGTATGTATGAACAGACCCATATGGCATATGTAATACATTTTTTTTTTGTTTGCATTTGTCAAACATTTAAACACATATCAATATATCACAGTTAAATGTTACCCTGGATGGTCCCATGTTTACTTACTGTTAACCTGTTACTTCTTAATGTGTGATGGCTTCATTTTATAGCTTTAATTGTACTAATAAAAGTCACAATGTCCTAATAAAGCTGTGTGTAACTCCTATGAGTCCCAGTCACACATTCTGTAATTGGCAAAGCTATCCCTGGATAAGACAATAACCTGGTTTAGGGTGGAAGATTTATTTCTCAGGTATACAAGTTCCTTACATTTTAGTTGGTTAGTTGGTTGCTTAATTGTATTTATTGAAAAAAACAAAACAAGAATGCCTGTCTTTTTAGTGTTTCCTGTAACAACAAACATATTCTTAGTGTCAGACCTCATTTTTCATTATTGATTTACTGTAAGAAAATGGTGTTGAACTTACTGGAGTTCCTCATTTGGATTTTAGTCACTTTACACCACTGCAATCTTTGTACAATTAATTTAAAATGCTACTTTCTCTTTAATAAGAATAAAGGAAAGACTTGGACTCATTCTGTGAAGTCCAAATAGTCACGTAGAGATATGAATTCACATCTATTTGCCACTTCCCCATGTTCTTTTATTGAGCAAACGCACGGAGGTCTTTGCATCACTGCATGCACAAGCAGTTCTACTATTGACTAAACAGTGGAGTGGTGCGAAGTTACAAATGCAACTAGGTGTCCTACTCTGAATTCATCTGTTTGACTTCACCATTTCAAAGTGGAGAGTTGGGGGGTTGATGACAGGGCTCCAATGCTGTGTAAGAAGACTATTCATTCAAAAGTGACAATAGTGACTGCAACTAAGTGACAACATGACCAATGGACAATGTGACATAGAAATAAATAGAATATTCACACAATACAGTTAGTGGGATATAGTGAGACTGATGTCACTGCCCTTGACTTGTCGAATTCACCTCACTCTGCATGACTTCTCATCCTACTTCAGTAATGACTACACACTACGCATGTGACAGCATTTGCCACTGTCCACCCTTTCGACAAGTGTATTCACTTAGTCAACACTGAGAAGTGAATTTGTGACTATTTTGGTGATGCAACTCAAATTGTAGCGAGGTGAATTCGACAGGTGAATTCACCATTTTAAAAATGTGTCCCTCAATGTGGATAGATGGGAAAATAGAAAAGGTAGAATACAGGTTACTGAGAGAAGCAGCCATATTTTATGGAAAATGGTGGCAGTTAAGATATTGCTTGGGAATGTGTTGGGATGGATGCTTTATTTTTCATACTGATTACAATTTAATTGTACTTTTTTGTATTCATTTTTTTATTCTTTTCATTAACTGGAACAGAAAGAAAGAACATTAGTGAAATCTTGAAGCTGGAGCCAACACTGAAGAGAAGGAGGTGATCTGTAAGTATAATTTCCCTCCCCAATTAAGAATCAGCCCTAGGCAGAAAGAGCATTAATTCTTCTTTAATGCAAAAAATGGATACAAAGTAGAATTTTAACCATGTCATATCCATGTATACCAATGTATTATTCATTTTTTATCTGTTTTTAGGCATTTTCAATTTACGAAATCAATGCTTATGTGCAAGCACAACTGCTCTATAAAATGTTTAAGACCTGCCTCAACCCAGATATTTAAATTATGTATGGAAATGAAAGAAGTGGCTGAACCACAGACTTAGCTGCAAAACTTTAATGTGACAACAACATGTTTCTGGCTACACAGGCCCTTTATCAATTGTATCATTAGTGTAAGTGAAGCCAGATTTACTGTGTCCTATGTATCATTAATTGTGGTTAATCCCATGAAGACACACACATTTTGCACTGCCAGGCTGGTAGGTCTATAATAAGCAGTTCCAAAATATTCAGGACATTTGACTTTTGCAATAAACTCTTATATACTTGGGGTAGTTTGCCCCAAATCTACTACGTTTCACATACAGTATGTGTTCTATATTTCTCATATTAATAATTGAACTGGTACGCATTATTAACTATTCAAATGGTTATATCCAATTTTCACCTTACAGCCTATCTTCATTTATCTATCAACCCAGGTAATGGTCAGGCAGTTCCATATTTGTGTGTACAATTTCAGCAATTCATGTTTGTTCATTTTTCCTACATTTGACACTGATTTGTATAAATACATGTTTGTAATTCACATTTGTATCCTTTTTTCTACAACAAAATATAAGTTATCATTTGATGATGATACAGACCTATTATTTTTTATTAGATTTCTTTCCATTGCAATGATGATGCTTTATATTTTTCCCCATTGAGTGTTCCTATCTATGATATTAGACAATACACTTTATATGCAACCATTTTATGACACTGTTGCATTTGGTCTGATTTCTGGTTTTGTGATAGAATTGCATTTAGGAAATGATAACTTTCCAGCTAAACTACTGGAAGAAAAATATATAGGAAAATCGCATTAGAGAAACAAGTGTAAATGTATCTGTTCTTGACACTACACTATTATTATGATTGCTTACTATTCTAGGCATTTACATCAGTATCAAACAGACAGCGGCAACAAACTAAAAGCAATCAGAACACTAGGCTACAGAAAATAATTAGGATACAGAACCACAAACGAATTGGAAATAATTTCACTGTTGAAATCTAAAAGAGATGCGCTTTATAGTAGACAAAACAAACACTAGCGAGCATGAAAGCTTTTAAACAAATGCCCATATTGGGTTCTTTGAATCAAATGGAATTTAGCACCAGGAAGTCTTAGAAACCGGACTTTTATTAAATCAATTGCTTTGAAGATAAATGTATTCATTTGTTTTAACAGGAATGGCATATGCCTTATCAAAACAAATAAAAACAATCCCTAATGTAAAATGCAATGTAGTAGTTAAAGGTTTCAAAGGAATTATCACTTTATGTTTTCATTTCTGGATCAGCATCACAAGTTTCATATTGCAATTTAAAGAAAAACTAAAGTTGTAAATTAAAATGTGATTAAGCATTTTTTTGTATGTATATGTATATTATTATTTTGAATCTGGAATCCAATCAGCACTGTTTTGTCTGGTAAATATCTATTAAAATGCTGGCTGCCTTTGTTAAAAATAGAGGTATTCACCACTTCCTCCTGTCACATGCTTACTTTTGCTCCTGTGTTTGCCTGCCCCAGAACTGCATTGCTTCTCCCAAGTTTGTTAAAATATGTGTATTGGTGGGGTCATTCACTTACTCATTAGCATTAAGGGAGAGGTGAAAAGTCACTGAGTGGGATTACAAGAGAACTAAAATGGTGGCCATAAGTAGGGACAGTTGGGAAATTATCTGGGTGTTTTATTAACAATGTCTGGTAGTACAGACAAGCTAGAACCTGCATATTCACAAGTATATTAGGCAGCTTTGTTTGCAACTTTTTCGGTAAAGTGATTGTGACTGCATTACGGCCAGTTTAAGTAATACATACCGTGTTTCCCCAAAAATAAGATAGTGGTTTATATTAATTTTTGCTCTGGAAGACACTCTAGGTCTTATTTTTGGAGAACATGGAAACACTTACTAGGCTGGCCTTGGGAGAAGCACTGAACTGCCGCACTCCTCTTCCGGCTCCCAGCTTGTGAGATACCATCATTAATCGGGCAGATTCAAGAGTCACGTGATTACTTCAGTGCTCTTTGGTCTTCTCCCCACAACTTCAGGGCATTTAAGTCCTGGCACCTACTCCTCCTGTCTTGTCGGGTCCACAGTTCTGGGGACTCAACTCTTCCCGGTAGGGGACTCAGGGGGCTGATAGCCCTAACAGGGAGAAGCTTTAAAAATAACTGCAGCTAGGTCTTATTTTCAGGGGAGGCCTTATATTTCTAAGCTAAGAAAAAATTACAGTAGGTCTTATTTTCGGGGATGTCTTATTTTGGGGAAACATGATAACTGAAGTCCAACGCTGTTCCTTACATTGGTGTAGTGACCCAGAGTTTGGGCACTGCTAATATATGATGTAGTGTATATGTATTGCTTATTGCTCTGTCTAATTTCTGTTTTTTTAATCTCTTAAACGCTGCTCTGAGAAGTGTTGCCATAGTGACCTCTGCTGGGCTCTTGTGATATGTATTTATGCAAATTTATGCTTTCCGTTGCTGAAGTTAGGGAGTATCCTTTTTCAGCAGATATGGATACAGTAACACAGGAAGTGAACAGAGAGTCTGGAGAGAAAAAGAAGCCAGACAAGATGTAGGAGATAAAGAGAGTGTACCCCCTCCTGGGGTTGCCCAAGTCTGGGCCTAGGATCCTGTCATCAGGACTTTATGATAACTTATAACATCTCTTAGGAGTGTACAAGGAACAGCATGCCCTCAGAGCTGGAAGAAGAGAATATCCCAAACAACGGAAAGAGTTTGTGAGACCCGTTCGGAATGAATTGTTGTACATGAACTCAGCGCCGGGCCAAGGTTTTTTTTGTACCCTAGGAATGAAATGCACCCTCACCCCCAGTCCTTGTTTACTGACAACACCCCCCCCCCCACACACATACACACACACCAGAATGATCCCACTCTCAGACTCTCAGCCTACTGCACTGCTTAGTAGGCTAGTAGCACTTCCATGCAGTGGTGGCCTGATGATCTTATTCTTATACTCTGTGTGATGCTCTGTCTGGGAGCTCAGGGGATTAGAATCAGATCATTGCCACCTTTGCATAGAAATACTAGCAGAGTGCAGGTGTCCATTATTACTGCTTTCTTTCCCCTTCTGCCCCCCACCATGCTGCTTTCCTTCATCCCTTTCCCATGAGCTACCCGTCTCACAACACACCCAAATCCCCACACTGTGCTTCCCCATTCTTCCTACCCTCTGAAGGAGGGGGGTGCTTTCTTGTTGCTTGACCTCCTCCTTTTCTCTGTCCCTACCTCTTCTGCAGCTGGCTCTATCTACTGTAAAGCTGAGTACTATTCCGTTTCTCTCCCCAGCAATGATACAACTTCCTGTCGATCACAGGAAGTTACATCATTGGTGAGGGGAGGAATGTTGTAGTGCATAGCGCTACAGCAGACAGAGCCGGCCATGGAGGAGGTAGGTAGGGACATAGGAAAGGAGGGGGGAGAGCACCAAGATAGCCCCCCTCTTTTAGCTCACTAGGCAGCTGCCTACCCCTAGGCCCGGCCCTGCATGCACTGTAAGTATGTACCGGTTGTGAGCGAAGCCTGTTCCTTGCTTCTTTTTGCTGAAGCAACTGAAGCCTGGATGTTGATATCTTTACATTTTCAATTCATCTTTTTGAAATACCAAATAATATTCCTGTTCCTAATTTTGTCTCATTACCCATGCAAACCACTATATTAAACAATTCCAGTTAAACATGCAATTTTTTGACATGACGGTCTCTTAGTCAATAATCTTATTATTATTATAAAAAAATGTATTCATGAAAATTAAAGAAGAGAGTTGAAAGCAGCAGTAATTTTTGCTCAGAGAGGTCTTAGAAAGAGTAGCAGATGGTGTTGATACTGCCAGGAATATTATAGCAGATGCTCTTTTGTTTTTACTGTGTATGTTGTAATTGAGTAATCTGAAGACTAGATATGGCTGTTGTTTTAGCAAACACCAATTTACAGTATCTATATTAAAACGGTTTGCAATATGCTGCTAAGAAAAACATATGTATGTATTTAGCCCTAAATACACTTACTTAAAATGGTTTTCATAATATCAGATGTTTATTGCTGTTACACATTCCACCACTGGGGCCGAGATATTCAAATCAACAAATAAAAATAACTGACAGAAAACCTTAAAATATTCCTGATAAATTAAAGCTGAAAAGGAAGAGAATGAATAGACAATGAATACGTCACACTAATTTAAGCGAAATTTATTAAACTTGGAAAAGACGAAATGGCTTCTCCGAGTTTAATCTGTAGAAGGCTTTGAAGTTTCTCCCGGTAAGTATCGCGAGATTTGCTACCTTGTATTGTACCTTGTATTGCTACCTTTCCATGGATATATTTAAGTTAAAAAGTTTGTCACGGCAAGTATGGCACGAGGCAGATCTCATGATACTTACCGCTAGAAACTTCAAAGCCTTCTCCTGAGTTATTAAACTTGGAAAAGCACAAATGGCTTTTCTGAGTTTAATAAATTTCACCCATTTAAAGCTCTATGAGTGCTTAACTCTTGAATATATGACTATAATTCTAACATATGAAATTCTGTCAAGTGGTGCTGGAACCTCCCAGAGATCAGTGTATGGGAATCATTAAAAAAAATTCCAATGAGGAATGTCAATTTTTTGAGTCTGAAGGGATATTTATAAAAGAAGAAAAGTGTTTTGACTGCATAACATATTAAAAAAACTTTTATAATTGAGTCGGAAGTCACTTTTCATGCATATTTTTCTTTCTACATCAAAAGGTGAATTTTGATTCCATATGAAAATCCCCCCTTTAAATCATGAATCCCTGAGAATTTCCAGGCTCCCATAGGTAATCACTATGGAATAGTAGTGATTGAAAACACTGCAACAGGAATCCGTTGGGGGTTATTTATTAAAGTGCTTTCAGGTTGGAATTCATGTCCATTCCCCAACTCTCCAACTCTACTTATTCATCAAACTGAATTTGAGAACAATTCAGACACTTATGATGGTCACAGACTTCCATTGTTCTTTGCATCACTTTAAATGCATGTGCACAGATAATACACCAGTTTATCAAGTATCGGACTGCGTCAAAGTAGTGAATTTGGCAAAGCACACTCTGTCCAATTTGCCTGTTTGACTTCACCAGATCTTCATTATCTACATTATATTTTGCTGGTGGGTGTTCCAGAGTTCAGGATATGATGCTTAGTCTATGAGAGCTGAGAGTTCATAATGATCAAAAAGGAGAATAAATGTAAAATGTAATGATGATTAACTCTAGGATTAGTGTGGCGTGACAATATGCACCTAATAGGAGTGATTTTGGGATCCAGTGAGAAGTAAAAAGTGAATGATAGAGTCGTTAGTGGTAGAGAAATCTCGAATATGAATATCTTGCGATGAAATACAAGAGGCTGGAGACTGCAGATGCCCTGATGTGTAATGCTTATTGTCTTAATATAATTCAAATGCTTGTTACATGAATTGTTCTTAAAAAAAATGTTTTCATGATTAATCTGTATTTTTGTGTCCAACATATAGTAATTGGTGTTGTTTTGACAGTCTGTGAGTAAAAGGCAATACCCTGGAAACGAGAGTATGTAGCAATTGTCAAGTGTGGGTTTTTACAAATCTAATATGATTGTCTAAGGGGGTTAGTCACTAAAGTCCAAATTGTTGCGTATAGGTGCAAATTCATCAGATAAAAACAGTCACAATAGGCTGCTACTGTCAGAGTCACGTTTTTATAATGAGAATATTGTCGCAGTTGCAAATTTATTATGGGAAAATTGTGGCAATATTAACATTAAAAAATTGTTGTGGATTTGCTATGGGAATCCGCTGTTTTCAAATTCGACAGTTGACTTCGCACTTTAGTGAATAACCCTCTTAAATCTCTTATGGAGAAAAGAAATCTGTACAATATCTATGGATGTATAAAATTTTGATTGTGGTGCCTGTAAAAAATAATTTCATTTTTCTGCAGATTTATACATTCAGTGTGAATACATAACCTACCTACAGTGATGGATAGAGAATTTCAAAATGAACATTTTTCTTTATTAGCTCATAAACCATATTCTTTCAGGCTGTTTAGTACCTTTAAAAAGAAATAGAAGTTTTAAATTTACAGTATAGTCAGTTCCACTAGTCTTTTTTTATACAGAAAAAGGAACATAGTATGCAGGGCATTTTTTTAAATTCAGGATGTCTATGTGACTTTCTCCAAATCTCAAGAGATCTAGGAACCATTGTATTAATCAAACCCAAAGCACTCAAATCAGAGCATTAAACATTAAAAAATATATACTGTTGTATATTAATATGACACTAGATAGGTTTTATGATAAAATCATAACCCCATAATAATGTATCTGCGTAATATAGCACACTCTATATTATACTTATTTTTAATTTAAACATGTATTTAAAGATGTTGACATATTATGTAGAACTTGTTTCTATTTCAGTCTTTACAACTGATTGAAAATGTGCTTTACATGTGAAATAGTTAATTCTCTGCCCACCTGGGTCAACGATTCAGTACTTTCAGCTCCTGGTGTATTATTAGCAAGCAGCTGTTAAGAAACTATTTTAGTATATTGAGCAGGTTATCTGAATATGCCCTTTTATATTTATTGCCCCAGTTTAATTCTGATCTCTAATTTCTGCTGTACTATTTCTCACTGATACTTAACAGTATATTCAGCATCAAGAGAGGATGCGTTGATGACGTGCATGCTCTCCCATGTGACATAGGAAATGTCGGTGTGGGGCATGACTGTCAAAGTGGCTGGACATGACTGTGCTTCTCAGAGGGGATCTGCAGACTCGGAACACCATAGAGTTGCCGGCAAGAATGAAGATGGAGTCTACAACACGGATATACTGTACAACACTTCTTTACAGGTAAGAATTTTATTTTTTTTTTTAATTGATAACAATATTCATTTAGTAAAAGTTAGTAAATAACATAAATAATTAAATATATATATTTTTTAATTTTGGCCATACTGTTCCTTTAAAAGAAAACATAAATATAGCATGTTCAGCTAGGAAACTCACACTAAAACAACTCCAGTCTTTGCTGGTTAAACTGAATTTTGCTATGATAATTATGCCAATGGGGCAATTTTTTTCAAGCCGTTTGGAATTGGGAACAAGCAAATCATAACAACCCCACCATTTCATTAGACCAGCGAAGGAAAACAGCGCATATTTGGGGATTTGGCAGAAGTTTCTAACAAAATATTCCTCTTTAAACAATTGGTTTGTGGATATTTACAAAGAAATATGTAGTGAGGCAATCGGTGAAAGGTTTTAAGAGGGGTAAGAAAGGACAGGACTTGAGGAGGCCCATAACGTTAGAGATCTTAGAGAATGTATTAGGAAAACTGGGAGAGGTAATGAGTTCAAGTTTCAAAGGGGTGGTATTTAGTGTGGCATTTCCTAAACCTTCTATGGAGCTTTTAGGATCTCTGAATTGTTATGCGCTAGCAAAAAAGGTTAAGGGGGTATACAGAATGAGGACATACAGTGGCAGAGAAGGGTATTGGTGATTTGGATATCGAGGTCCAAGACAGTTACCAAGGGCCATAGATCCTTAGTAGTACAGCTACTAAGTCCAGCCGACTGATGTTATACATGTCCTAGAGAGGAAAAGGAGGTAGCAGCACAACGGACCACAGCTGACAATTACATGCAGACCCTAAGGCATGGAGTCTAAGGCTACCCTATTATTCACCTAGAGCCCCCACAAGAAAGTTAGTGCTTAGTAGCAGGACAACCCAGGTTATGGCCCTAGAGCTGTAGCCAGACTATGAACAGGAGGAACTAGATCAGAGAGAATCTGAAGGTATGGGCAGGCAGCAAACAAGCATAGCAAGAAAGAAGAAACAGGTCATACCAGGAACTTTAATAATAACTATAAATCACACCCAGGAGCACCTACAGGAGTCCTATATTCAGGTGCCGATGCTACTGACAGCTCCTTTATATAGTAAGAGAGCCTGTCACATGACCGCACCGTGCCTGTGACATCAGCATGCACACGCGAGCGCTGGGGAAAAGAGGTGGCGCGCCTGGCGCTGCAAGGAGACTGGTGCTGGAATGAGTGAGAAAGGTAATCTAAACTCCTCACGGTAACAACAACAAAAAAAAAATGGATAGGCATATTAATTATTCAAATGTTTCACTTGTAAAATAAAAAAATATTTTTGAAATGAAATTCATGAATTCTATTGCTTTCTATCTGTTCTATTCTAAACTGCTAGCATCCATGTCCTTAAACAGACCTGGCCTAGTCCCATTATTTTCTATGATACTTTAGATCAGTAGTGGTGAACCTTTTTGGCACAGAGTGCCTAAAAGGTGAAGTCACTCACCAGCGCCGTACCCCAAAGTGCTTGCACTGATGAGTGACATCATCATGCCTGCATTGGGGGAGGAGACCTCCTTCAGTGTAGGCCACAGATCCAGCTTGAAAACTGTCAGGTCAGGTGCGTGGCCTGTACTGAAGGCAGCAGTGGCGATGGTGCTCGTGCCTACAGAGAGGGCTCTGCATGCCCTCTCGCCATAGGTTTGCCATCCCTGCTTTAGATAATACATATTCAAGAAGTATGCCCTAAACTCCAAATTTTAAAGCTAAATATCTTACATTATTTACTTTTGTTTTTTGGTGTTACTGTTATTTTGAGAATAATGATTGATGCTGTTTCAGATCTTAATGCATTTTGCATAATGATGAAAATGAAGACAGGAAAGACTAAACTTTACTTTTGTGATTGAAGATATTACACAGCTTCTGCTGGAAGGAGATGCTAAAGGAGATGCTAGGGGTGGGGAACTGGTTTATCATAACTATATCGTATAGATAGTCTTAGACAGTATTAGAAAGGCTTGTAGTTTTATGCAACTTTTTTTTTTGTTAATGCCAATTAATGTTCATTGTGGCTTTTTATAATTAAATCCTTTAATATTTTAAGACTTTAATTCCCATAGATAAGAAACTGTAAAGGAACAATCATGAATAAACATATCTTCACTCTCTGTCAACACTGTAATAAACAATCACGGGAAGATCAAAATTTCAAGTATGAATTGTTCAAAAACAATTCCGATTGCAGAGTATCAGCTTACAAAACAAGATAAAAAAATCTATTGAAACAAACAACATGTTCATCTCACATTTCTCATTAGAAATTAAAATACCTTTGTTGTTATTTTAAGATAGTACGGTTACATTTTGTTATATTTTGTCAAATTGGGTGGTTGCAAAGCTGAACAATTCTCAACAGTTTATCAAATTAATTAAAAGAACTTTCTGAAAACTTTAACTGTGAAATGATTTTAATCCACTGGTATAACTGAAAAAAAATCCATATGTTGTACATTTACATATATTTTAATACACATAGTGCAATTTATTTCCAAACTATCAGCAATGATGTAAATTAAGGTATATCATGCAGTACCATACGCTGAGATCATTGCTTTAATATTAACAAAAATACGCTGTCTAATGATCATCTGATGGAAGTGGCCTAAATATCAAGAGTAGCTAAATTAGCACAGATAATAATAAGATTTTCTCATCTTAAACCCTTTTCTCTCTCTGCCCCCCCCCCACCCCCCAACCTCTGGAATTCTTTACCC
>WMED01010818.1:0-15568 GCA_019650415.1 Pipa parva | reverse complement strand
AAAAGTTATGGGTCGTCTTATACGCCCAGTCGTCTTATACGCCGGCAAATACGGTATTTCAGGAAAGTAAGAAAACAGTTAAAAAATACATTTACTTTCACTTTATTTGTTTTATTCTGTGGCATCTTATGAATATGCATAATATAAAACAATAAAAAACACAGTGGGAGTGGGTGGGTTGTTTACCCAATAGATAAAAGATGGTTGCATCCAAAAAAGAGAAAAAAAAGCACAAAACAATATGGATCAGCAAGTTAGCACATCATCTACTGTGCTCCAAATCAACTATGCTATTCAAATGAAAATGCTTCTTTATCTGGTGAGAACTGTCCTTTATGTCAAAGCCAGTGTTACATTTCTGTGACTTCTTTTGTACAGTTTCAATGAAAACACAGAATATAACTATGAATATTAACTTTACATGAAACTTGTTCACCTTGCTGGGATTTTTAAAAGGGATTTTTAAACTGCTAATTGAAGCCCGGTAGGAAAACAAAAAAGAGAAATGTATTTTCTGTTACATACAACTTTACCCACCATACTAGTTAGAAAATAACGTCTGAATTTACTTATAATAACTATTTATTTTTCAGATTTCAAAAGTCTCATTATAAAGCAGATGTGTTGCATACATGTTACACATGCTGTAACATTAAGTGAGATGTGTAGTAAACTGTGAATATACCTTATTCATAAGTAGTATGGTTACTGTGTATCGTATTTACTCATTTAACTAGAGGCTGTCACCTTAATACAGTGGTAACTGTAACTGCTATCAGTTTCTCCATATACAATATAACAAGAGCACCTCTAGTTGTCATAAACAGATGGTGCTAGGCTATAGATGTAGGATGCATATGAACAATATATTATCGTCAACGCCTTTGTCTAAATAAAAGTAAATTATTATCAAAACCAAAATGGCTGAAAAAAAAAAGAGTAAGCACAAATGTGGTCACATGTGAACTCTGGTCTGTAAAGAGGTACATGGTATATTAATTAGAAATAGGACAAGAGATTGGCAGAGTCTCCCAGACTAATTTGTAGAATGTATCTAATGTTTCTGTAATAGCCATGGAAACTTCTGCTGTAACATGCTGATGCATTCATATCAGCCTTTCCTCTACAGTCTTAGGCCATGAGGGGTATACATTACTTTACATACAAAAAGTGAAAATCTCTTCATTAAGATATACTTGTTAATGCATGGGACATCATTATTTTAAGGTCACCAATAAAACATTTACTTTTCTTCCATTTTCTTACAATATGTCCATTTCTACTCTGAATTAGAGCCCCGTGGTTTTCTGGAGTCTAATATAGATTTAGCAGTGGGTGTGAGCAGTAAAAGCATAACAAAGATGGATACCTTTAGAGTGCAAAGCTATAACTCTGTGATCTTTAGATCTCATGAGAACCTAGCAATATATTTTCTGCTCAAGAAACGTCTTGCTACTACATAATATATAAATATATTTATAACATATATGGACATGTGCGCATTTGAATGTTTGATTAATCGGATATATTTCCTTCTGTTACATGTTAATGAAGAAGGACCTTTGTATATTTTCACAAATTCCATTAAATGTTCTGGTGCTGAGCTTCAAAAGTCTGAGGAGATAATTAGTAGAACAGAAAATATGTTCTTCTGTTCAAACAACATGGAAATGAAAGTTTTTTAAACCATAAAGCTTGAAGCAATCATGCTAGGAAGTTTATAATTACAATACGTTGACCTTCAAATAGAATAAAAGACTACTAATTTTCATAATGTTGGCCTTAAACACAACAAAAGGTCAGTTGATTAATCTCAATGCAGCAAGATAATTCTAGAATGTCTGCATTAAGATGCAGTCGCCTTAGAATGTTATTTAATAGATTCTGATAATACTCGTGCTTACACTGCCCAGTTGGAAGAATAATCAATTCGTAAAAAGACATATTTCTGCAAAATAAAATAGTAGCCTTGTATACAGCACTTACAAATGCCAAACAGCATGTGAAGGAATGATTTCAATGAATCATTAATTTGTACGGCTCTGCGCAGAAAAAGAAAATCTTCGTTTGCAATCACATCAGAATTCAAAAGGTAAAATTAAACAGAATACTGATTACTTTCCATTATTTTGATAGTTACTTTATGTTCCTGTTGAAAGGCATTTATAATCAGCAAAGGGTGTTTAATAGATTCCAATATGAGACTTTGTGGCTGGTCTTATTTCAGGGGGAAAAAAAAAATCAAGGCTAACTCATAACAGTGTGTTCATTTTGTGGTTTCGCTCTTATTTAATGGCCAAGTGTATCCATTATATTAAGGACAAGATGTAGAAGGAACCCTAATAAGCTGCTAATAAGAAATAGAATATATTCCTTCTAATTATTTAAAAATATGGGTAAGTGACTTTCCCTAGTTAAGTTAATTAATGCAGAGTTTTTAAGCTCATGTAATCTTCATCAGCAGCATACATTTCAAAGTGGGTCCTTCACACTCCTAATGTATACACCTAGATAACAGAAGAATGAAGGATTACATGAATATACAATTAAGGTACACTGCCCTGCAAACTTAAACAATAACAGTTTGAGCTAAGTAAATCTAGATACCCCAAAACATGATCTTGGTGAAATCTCATTGAAAAAGCTTCAATGTCATCAGCTGGGTCCCTGCCCTGCTTCTAAATGGGGGAGATACATATATGGTGTTAAAGGTCCAAAAATTCCACTGTGCGGTATAACAACTGAATGGTTCATACAGACAGTGCAGGATTGGGATTGTACAGCTCTGATTTCAAACATGTCTATATTGCAATGTGATTAAATTTACATGACAAGGTTAGTTACAGTTTTACCCAGAAATGTATGGTAAAATCAAAGGGCACAATTTGTTCCTGCATAATATTAAATGATTGTAAAAGATAATAACATATAGCCGGGAGTATAACTATAGGGTGACCTGCCACAACTACTGCAGCCGCTCTGCCCCAGACTAAATAAAGGAAACTTACCAGGATTCAGCAGACACAGGCCACATAGCAGACACAGGGCTGCAGAGGGGACAAAGCATTTGTGGCAGAGGGATGTATGGGCTCAGGACACGAGAGTGGTATGGTGACCCCAGTACCTGCAGTGGGGGCTGTGAGGGTTTACTCCCTCTGCTAATGTAGCAGAAGCTGTATTATTATTTGTCTATACCATACAAGGTCATCATTTTGGCCCTCTTGCAATAGCACATATTGGGTGAAGTAATGAGGGCCCATTAAGTCCCATATATAGTAAAGTACTTAATGTATACTCTCCCTGCTCCTTAACCTTATTTTTGCCATTTTAGTATAAGATTACTGTACAACACAACCTTGCAAAAAAGTGATAATAGCCACAGCCTCAAATGTGTCTGCTTGTGATAGTAAGCAGCTCTTTACAGATACATGTAGTCATTTTCAGTAGAGCTGAACCAATAAGAAAGCGTTGGTCTCAGACTGGACTCACTGATTGTGATTGTGAGAGTATAAACTGCTACATTACACAGTTATTGTGAGTATAGCTTCAGAAATATGGAAAACATAAAGTACAAAAAACTGTCTTAGAGTTCTCATTGAACTACAACATCCAGCCACTGGCAGGCTAATGATTTTCTGAAAGGCTGACCTTCCTTACATTTAATCTGGCCGACTGTGACAAGCCTTACTAATTTACAACATTGTGGCCTTTCATATCAGATTCCATCTCTGTACATTAATTGCTGTAGGAAATATTCCTTGCATGATGTTTAAGAGGAAAGAAAGTTGTGTACTCTAAATGTGATGTGTTTTTATTTTATGCCATTCTTATCCAATCTTCTTTAACACAGAAAAATATCGTAGAAAACAAATTAAAGTCCATCAGGTCCAGTGCAAAGTGGACAGCACACCAAGGCATATACTGCTTAAAATGTCCTCAAGGTAAAATAACCATTTATACATTATACATTTTGTAGCAACATTACAATGACATCTTTTTCAGACTAGCTTGGCTTGAGAAGTAATTATTTTTTTAGGATTCTGTACAAAAGAAAATGTGGATCGTGCCCACTGGTGAACTCTATCTAATAATCTTATCAAGTTCAACATAAAAATCAACAAACCAACCAGGGCACAAATAACATTTCCTTGTCTGCCTATAGTCAAAGGGAGAGATGGGACCTCTTCACTGCCTAGAGAAGAAGCAAGATAGGCTATATTGTATGTATTGTATATTTTTATTTATAAAGCATCACTAAGTTACACAGCGCTGTACAATCCAACAACACAGTTATAATACAGACAAGTGAAGAGCGTTTCAAAGAACAAGTGAAGTAAATTACAAGCATATATATACATAATCAAGAAAATACATCACTCTAAGTGCCAAGCCATGATTGAAACAAGAGGATGGAGATCCCTGCCCCATAGAGCTTACAATCTAAATAGGCTATGCAGCCATTAGTGAAAGAGGACCCTGCCTGTAGGAACCCTGTATCTGTCTGCAGCTGGGGTGTTATCAGTGATTATTTAACTGTGCCTTAGACACACATTTTTAGGGTTTATATAAAAACAGACAAAGTCTTAGTTAAATATTATAGTTTTCTAAGAAATGATGCACTCCTTAACAGAAAACTGCAATAAACTGTTGAAATTTAAATGAAAACATTTAAGCTGGAATTTCACATTACATATTTTCCTATTTTATAATATATTCCACATATTGGGGGGAAGAGTAATAGGCTGATGTAGAGGTGTATTATTAGAAGGGGACACTGTTGAAGGAATGACAGACATGTCCTAAAGCTAAGGCTATATTCATGATATCTGGAATGATAACTACTAGTTTTTTTGTTCAGTTCTAATTACACATGATGTCACAAGACAACTTCATATGTGCAAAGATCAGCCAGAAGCACTCACATTCCCAATGACAAAGAAATTACCCTAAAAAGTCCATATCACTGCAAACACACAACGGCCACCTGGGCTGCTTCTACTACTGAATAATCAGGAATATGACCTGACATACTAGCTTCTACTATTACATGCAACCAGTATATTTTCTTTTCTACAGATTATAAAATCAGAACTCTTACAAAATAAAATTGCTTGAGATAAAAACAAAAGCAAGATAGCAGTGATCAGTTGACATCTGGGAGATGAATATTGAATATGAATATTCTAACTATGGCAATTACAAGCCGATTAGCACAACATATCTTAGGAAACAGTATTTTATCCTGCAAGCTGGCATTATATACAGTATATCACAACATCCTATAAATGGGCATTGTTTCTTTTCTATATCATCCTATTGATACTGCATTTTATTTATTATACAGAGGATATGACATCACAAAGAACACAATATTTCCCTTTAACACCACTATTTATACTACCTTATAAAATAATGACACTGTGAAAAACAAACAGGGAAAACAGACCACCTGTAAGTAACAGTGGGGATGAAGATAGTGTGGGATTTTATTATTAAAAGTTAAATATTTGAGAACCTACAAGATTCTGTGGGATAGCAGTGTTCCCAGAGTAGTATGTACATGGCTTTGTATTAGTGCACAAAAGGCTTTAGGTTTATGAGGAATAGGTGATATACAGTTTCGAAAACCATGAATCTTAAACTGCATTATTCTGATTTAAATGCAAATGCTTCTTAAGTCTGCCCTTTTCAACAACCTGCCTTGGTTATTTACTCAGCTGACCTACTGAGCTCAGATAGCACTTATTTTCCTGACATTCTGATGAGCAGTTGGCAAAGATAATGATTGTCAAAAAATCCTCAAGGAACAACTAAAAAGCAGCTTTAAAAAAATGACTATTTAGGCATTTCCCCCCAAAAAAGGTTTCCTGTAACTCCTTCTCAGTTAATTCTATAGCTCATCCTACACAAAGGACTGTGGGGGGTTAATCTGCCTGCTTTGTTAGTTTCAAAAAGCCTGAACTGTTTCTTATAAGGTCAGAAAAGGAACTGGCTAGGGCAGGGACCACAGCCACATTGTTTGTAGAAAGAAAGAAAGTGTTTTGGATTTGGTGCACTTACTGTAAACGGGAACAGCAATATTGGTGGTAAATTCAGTTTCATGTGTTAAAGCAAGGTTCAGTGGAAGTGTAACTGTCGCTATTTTCAGTTCACAGTCTCTAACCACTCCTGACAGGGTTAGAAGGAAGGGGTTGTCAGAGCTGACCAATCTTCTGCTATTCTGTTTTAGTCCAACAAATCCCAACATCCCCTGACAGTACTGTTAATAGATATAACTCATCCAGACCTTTGCAGCTGCAGTTTAGGAAACATCATTACACTGATGGTCCTATTGAATAATATTATTACTTACAACAGAACTATGATGAGGGATTTAATTTCCAAAGAGATAAGAGCTCAAGTAAATGTGGATCTTAAGAAAATAAATAGTGGAAAATTCTATCTTCAGTCATTTAATATTTTAGGACATAAGAGCTTTCTGATTTCCCTGTCCATAACCTCTAAATGCATTTCACAGATGAGGCTTTAAAACCAGCTTTTAATATGTAACAGAGAAGATTTGTAAAGGTTGCCATGGCTATAAACTACAGATTTGATTAAAGGGAAGTATAAAAATGCATTCCTATCTATGCAAACAATGTCTTGCAACATGCAAAGTTGTGTGCTAAACTGGCCAAAGCATCATTATTTACGTGGATTTCAACAAGGGCTTGGAAACAGCTTGTGCAAATGCATTCAAATAAGTTATGGTTTTGAGAATAGACACATCATGTATGTTCTTGGCAAACAGCAAAGGTTAGCTCAGGATGCTGGGATCTGTGGCTCAGCAACAGCTGAAAAGCATTTTGTTTGATCCCCACCCTGCCTTGTAATCATACTAGTGTAAATCAGTAGGTTGCATTTACATCAAACATATTTGACCTCTTTAATTACTTTCTAAAGATCTAAGCAGAAAACTTCAGAAAATGTCGTCCTTCAGCATTAAAGTGAAAATACAGAATGAGCAGTTGACTTGCCCAGTAAAATATGCACTTTGTTAATCAATAGTGATTCAGTAGAACATTCAGCTAGGGTCAGGCATGTCTGTTAATTAAACCACCATAATGCACATATAAGAAACCCATTTTAGTGATTACCAATAAATGAGGTGTGACTGCTGTTTCCTTGTGACATCAGTTATTGACATTCGAGCAAACTATTATCTATTCAGGGGTCATTTTTTTCCTTGCAGATTTATTTAGTCAAAAATAAAATTGGGAATGGCAAGAAAAAATTATTGTAAGGAAAAGAAAAAAAAAAGATCATTAAATTAATAGCGTTGAATGTTTCTATGTTCCAAAGCCAGGTTTCATATTTCTGTGTACAAAGCCTAACCACTTGGTTACTAAGGAATGCCTCTGTGTTTTTGACCATTTCTAATGTGATGAAAATATATTGCATATATCTCATTTTCTCCAACTCTGGTACGAATTACACAGTGTTTTTAAATACATTGGCTAGTTACTTATTTGTCGCTGAAACCTTAATCATTGACTTTATCTTAATTGTTCAGCCTGTCACAAGTACAAAAGCTCACAAAATGTAGCTGGATGGGAAAACACTTTCTGAAGCTTGATTTGTTGTACAGATTTCATCACCTAATGCCCAAAATACTTTGCTTCAGTACCCAACTCCATTTTTAAGTGCTCAGTCGTGCAGATAGCATCAAGTCGGGGGACTATTATAAAGGTTTCAGCTGATTTATATTCATATATACATGCATGCACTATGGATTAGTATACAGTATATATATATCTATATATATATATAGATATATATATATATAGATATATATATACACATAATATACAGGGGCAACGGGGGGCACTTTTATCCCCCTTGGAAAACTGCAGCAGCTGGCACCTGCCAATCTGCCTGCTACTGGGTACCTGTTCCATGCACTACATCACTCACATGTAACGAGTGGAACGTGACCCCCTGTTCCTGTTGCAGCAAACAGGAAGTATTTTTGGCAACTATAGCACTTGCCACCTTGGAAAAATTTCTATGGGTGCCAATGTCCTGACAGTATGTTAATGTGTGTTTGACTGCAGTTGTATACCTCAGCTTCTATAAAACAGTTCGGTTTTCCTCTTTCTATTAAGCAATTGCCAATACATCCACATGTGTTACTTCAAAGTGCATTTTAGATCAGCACAAACACCAAAAGAATTTAAAACGTGCTATTTATCTCCAAGAAATAAGAATATGTTAGCATTGTTTAGTAACATCTTCATACAATGACTTCCCACAGATGAAATGTGAAGACTTCGCATAGTTAAAATAAAAATTCTGTGCCTGTCAGGATCTTTAAAGGTTTTTTTTCAAGAAGCTTTTGTTTTTCTTAGATCATCCTCAATCTAAGGAGGCAGTAGATAGGATAAGCAGCTAGATGCTGAAAGAGGATAAATAAACCCTGAAAATAGGATGTGTCCAAATTCAGGCTTCTCTATAGTATTATGTAGTTTAAGTAAATCACACATCCCCTGAAGACAAAATCAATTTCAAGCAATAAGGTTGCTGTAGGAGAAGCAGATCCCTGTAATGTGAAAGACTGATTTTTCCTGAAAGATTCAACCCTCTTCATATTCCTAGCACGCGGCATCATAGAGCAGGAAGGGAAGAACAGGCTTTGTAACAGTTTGCTCAAACTTCTCAATACTTGGACTCCATGTTGAATGTTTTTGCTGAATTTAAAAATATGTATATGTAAAAGCATGTCAGTAACGCTGTACGAATCATGTACTTTGAAAGATACATATGGGAGACTGACAAAGCATTTGAAGAAATATTTTCCTCAAATTCTCTCCACTCGTTAACAGTAATCTATGCTGTTCTCTTTCTTTATCCTTTTTAGACACATGATTCTATCAGGGGGATTCAATAACAGGGGCATTGTTTTCAGGGGTCTAGTAACCCATAGCAACAAATCAGCAGTTAGCATTCACTTGTACAGGGGAACTAGAATTCAGAAAGTGAACTGCTGATGGATTGCTATGGGTTACTAGATCTCTGTTAAAGTTTGCACCTGTTGATGTACTCCCTTTTACATCTTTCTGCTTCTCTCACATGATTCCTCTCTCATTGTCCTATATTGTTTGGGACAATCTGTAGAGCTGGCTGAAGTGGTGAACAGCTCATAGTTTTTTTTTACTATTACACACAGTTCTATACACAGGAACTTTTACTGTAGAAAATGCAATCTTTTGGGAAGGTATATCAAATGGAGAAGAAAATTTTCTAATATTGCTAAATAATATTCAGACTTTCATGAGGGACAGTTTTCATTTCTCGATTTGATAAATATGGGTTATATACTTGAAGTACAAGGAAGTTAAGTGATTCATCCAAAGCCAGATGCTATAAATGAAGGAGCCACCAAGAGAAACCATACCTCAAACTTATTTTATGTGGGAATCTATTGACTTACAATAAATCATTCTTTATAAACAATCAGATGCAAGCAAGCTGTGTCTGCAGAGAGGAAGGGGTGGAGTTACCAGTGCAAGATGGCATCCTTCATAAGATAGAGTGCAATGTCATAATAAAATGACATCATCAGCTTGCACAGCTTTGACTGTGACATAGAGCTGTGACAAATTTCATTCATACATATATTTTGGTATAGTTAGCAGCTCTCACTTTCCCTCTGTTGACTGACAGCTTACCTTTTAATTACTTTGGGCCATAAGTACTTCTTTGTGTTTCCAAACAGGCAAATACCAACATAAATTAGTAGTCTGTAATACTACTACTATATGTTTACAGTGACCTATTTTCTGTGTATTAGTGCATGGGGACAAACATCAACTGCCAGGCGCTGCTGAAGGGATGCAAGTTGGGTTTCCATAATTGTATACAAAGAAGAAAGATGTCTACTGTGCAGCGACAATGGAGATCTTAACCTGACCCTGGCTGACTGAGATCATGCACTTCTATAATGCTAGGGGGAACTCATAACCACAAGTGAAAAGGAATTAAAATATAGAAACTGTGAAAAAGTCATCTTTATAAACTGAGGAATGGCTAAAGGCCAACATAAGCTTTCCAGGCTATTTAATATGTGATCTCTTTAAATGATAGAATTATGAGCAGGCTAGATTAAAGGACCAGTAGTACCAAAAAAAATTATCCTAACAAAGTTATTTAAACACAGCACAAAGATAAATTATCTTTGAAGTTGAATTAATGAATGTTATTGATTTATGTTAGCTTTTATCTTTACTAATATCAGCCATTTTGTTAAACAGACTTCAGCCAGCCCCATTGTTTTATGGTTCTTTAGATACATTATGCTTATTCAGGTAATGTGCCAAAAAGTCCGATTTTGAAAAATAAATAGCTAAATGTCATGCTTTATAGATACAATTAACAATTTTTTGAAGCACAATTTAAATATATTCTAACTATGAATGCATCTGAGGCACTTTCATTTTTTGTTTTTACTTTCCCTTTAACCCATTGGATTTCATGCCCTTTTAAAATCTAAGTTGCAAATAATACTGCCTCAAGGACAGTCATTTAACTTGCTAAAATGTGGGATAGAGAGATTATAGATAATATGTCAATTTATAAAGAAAGATTCCTGTTCAGGAAAAAAAAAAGTATTTTATTGATTATCTTTTAACTAAAGCTGAATCAATAGCTATAATTAATATTGAAAATGAAGTATCAACAATGTAGATGCCATTTAAATGTATGAAAGGAGCAAAGTGCAGGTGTCACTAGAGGCTTTGGATCATTTCACAGTCTTATAAATGCTCTTATTTAACCAGACATATATGGGGGTTATTCACTAAGGTGCGAATTCGACTGTCGAATTCTCAAACAGTGGATTCCCATAGAAAATCCGCGACAATTTCCCCATTGTAAAGTCGCGACAATTTTTTTTAATGTTAAGATTGCGACAATTTTCCCATAATAAAGTCGTGACTGCGACAATATTCTCATTATAAAGACGTGACTGCGACAGTAGCAGCCTATTGCAACTGTCTTTATCTGGTGAATTCGCACCTATACGCAACAATTCAGACTTTAGTGAATAACCCCCTATTAGTCATTAGCTATAGCAGGTTTGTCTTCACTGAAGTGGATTTTAGTCTATACAATCTAAACTATAAATAAGCTTGAAGTGTCTAATACAAGAGCCAGTAAATGTGCATCTGATTCTGAATTATTTTAAAATGAGAAATCATATCCTGTGAGTGATGCCATGTCATTGTTTTGGATCACATTTTTAAAAAGAAAGAAAAAAGCACATTATGGAATTAATTTATAATGACATAAATCTGACTTGCTTGGGAAATTCCCTCCATCAGATTCCACTTTGTTTTCATACACATGCAAGTACATGCAGCAGACAGACCCATTCAGACTAACATGTGAGAGCAACTAACCCTGATTTACAGCTCTTTAAATCAAAGGGGTTCATTTAAATGTGTATAGAGAGACCTACAAAAATACAAGGTTTTGTGCATTATGGTTTAGTGTCTCTTTATTTAAATTGGCATTGTAGTAAGTCTGTAAATGTTTTATTAAACACTCGATTCTTTTAGACTTATGCATAAATGATTATTTTCTGTTTAAAGTACAATTTGCAGTGCTCTGCACTAGCTTGCAGCATTTTGAAGGTGGAATGGTGATAAAGAGATTATTTTGATGCTGTGACATTATGTGATGCTCTCCCTACTCCTACTGCTACATGCACCGATCACAACATTCCGCATACACAACTAAGTATGTAAGGCTGTGTGTAATAATAATCTGGGAAATAGCGAGCGAGTGAATGAGTGCTAGAATGTGGGAGTGTGTGAATTTTAACTGAATCATTATCCACGTTCCCATGCTTTATAAATGTATTGCTATAATTTAGTCCCACCAGATACAGTACAATAATGTCAGTTTAGATGGATACAAAATGTTTCTATTTAGAAGTTGAACTTTTTTTTTTTTAAAGGGATCTATATCCTAATGGTGATACTCTAAATGATTACTAAAATGCCTCATTATATATAATCCCCAGCCTTTTTTTTTTTTTATATACATTCATATGAAAGTGTTGCATTAAATTTTACCCAGAGCACTTCATGTTGCCTTCCCTGCTACATACAGTGCTGTTTTATGCAGCCATTTACACATCACACAGAAAGGGAAGGATCAGGCAGGTTGCTCCATTAAGTTAGTCGATTTATGAAACAGATAAATTAATAACAGCTGGACCTGCCTGACCCATGTTCTTTAAAATACTATGAAGCTCTTTAATCTATTGCTTTCCACTGAGAGCTCTACAGGCTACCTGACACAACCTTCCGCTGTCTATTCAGTTTAGCAGTGCTGGTTACACACTGTAGCACTGTAAAGATCAGGGCAGGTAGTTTTCTATGAATCTGTACTAGAAAAAATATGGGGATTATATATAATGAGGGATTTCGGTAATAATTTGGAATGTCCGCTGTAGGCTAGAGATCTCCATTAAAACTTTTCAGTGAAAGATTTACACACAGCTTGTTCTGAACAAACAGTTGTCTTCATCAGTATATTTGATTTATTAATGTGGATTGCAGCTGCTAAACTACATCTTCAAGATAGATTTACATTTTATAGACACAGACTGCTTGACACCTTAGGCCACACCCACTAACTAACCACACCCCTTTGTTCACATACCAAATTATGTAGTGAGGTTTGTGCATGTGTTACTCATAACCTCATGTAAAGTGAAATCACAAATGTGAAACATTTTAAGATTAAATATTACTTCATGAAAATTTGTACCATGTATCCCCTTTATCTGCCCTCTGGTTAGGAGACCCACATCCTTCCATCTGAACCGACTATAGGCACGCCTCTCTTGTACCTACTGGGAAATCCAGCACTGTCCTTTTATAAGACCTGCCTTAGTAAACTGCAATGCCTAAGGCAGTGATGGCCAACCTTTTGAGCTCGGTGTGTCATAATTTGTCAAAAAACCAAGCATAACCCAGGTGGTGTATCACTTCAAGAAAAATATATAATTTTTTTAAGGCGGGGCAACTCTCTTACTGAGTGCATGGCACAAATGGTGCCATGATGTGTGTCAGAAAAATGTCTCAGTGTGTCACCTCTGACACGCGTGTCATAGGTTAGCCGTCAATCTAATAATCTGAGGCCTTTCTACTTAAGGAAACCCTATATCACGTTATAAATATTCAAACATGATCACACTGTATAAAGAGAGGTTGCAGGCGCTAACATACACAGATATTTCATGTAAATAAAATAGTCTAGATATGAACAAATCCTATCAGATAAAATATTAACATTAGATGTCACTTTGTATCATTTTCAGAATTCCCCATTTATTAATACTGTGCCTTTAATAACTCTTCTTGGATATAAATCCAATTTTGAAATTTTCCAATAAGATAAAAAGGTAAGGGACAACTAGCTTTGTAAATAAAGCAGACTTGTGGACGGGTGAGACTGTATCCCGATGAACATCTCTTCATTCTAACAATTTCTCCCCAGGGAATAGTATTTCAACATTCACAACTGCTCAACTAAAAGCTTCTCTCATTAAATACCAGCTACATATCAAAACAAGCCTGGCGCTCCTTGATAGACAGGTGGTCATTTTAAAGAGGTTCCCTTACAGTACTTTGCTTGGAAACAGGCTCTGCATACTCCAGCGATAAGCATATGCGATTACATTATTTGTAGGCTGCATTGGTTTGTTCAGTAACTAAAAATAATGAGACGAGTTGAGCGGGACAAGAAACGTATAGCGAGTGCTAATAGAGTATGCTAGCTCGGATGGGGATTCTGCATTTCATTTACAATGGTGTTTAGCAGACTCAGGCTGATACATAAACAGATTCAAACATTTTATGCTTAAAACAGCAGTTTTTGGGGGTTTTTTCATGGTTGATGAAATGCAGCTAAACTGTGAGTAATTTTTGGATAGATCAATAAGGCATTTTTATTCTGAATGCTCAGTAAACTTTAAATTACTTTTAAAAACAAGGTGAATGATTACAGATCCTGTGATGTAACACTATCCCAATTACATTCAGGGCTGGATTCAGACAAAATGGATTCTCCGTGTTACTTCACCAATGCGTCATACATCACCATCTGGATAGCTTTGCAATACTTTCCATTTCATTAATATTTTCCCAGACAAATGCAGAGAACTGGCAGTCACCCTAGGACAGTAACACAAGCCCTGATTGTATTGCAGTTCTGTTGTATGCTGCAGGTCCCCCACGCTCTTATTATCACATACAGAGTCAAATTATTGCACACTGTTATAAGGAATGTATCACTATATGGTTTGTTACATGAAAAAAAAAAAAGCTAAGATAGGAATTTCAGCTTTAAAACTTTAGCCCCCTAAGACTAGTCATTTTTGTTTTCCAGAATTGGCTGAGAAGGGGAATACAACTATAGGTGTAGTAATAGTATTTTTTGCCCAGGGGGTCCCAGAAGGCCCTAATCTATCACTCACCACATACATAAACTTCCAAAATGCAGCAAGCCAACTATAAAATTAATTCAATCTTCGGGTAAACTGACAACTAAACATCAATTTGACAAGTTCAGTCCCAGTTTGCTGTACTTGCAAAGTACTGGGAGAGTGGACTTCGAGGCAATTTTGAAGTTGTGTTTTTAACAAAGTTTCATGTTCAGTAAAGCAAGGAACATATGATGCTTGGCACCAGTGAATGACTTCATCTATCACAAACCCAAGAACGTAAGTTTTTATTTTAACTTGCACCCAAAAAATTCTAAGCTAGTTTTACATACTAGCAAATATTTCAATAAGACCATAGTTTTTTTAAAACAGCAACTAATTATATGAGAACATAAAATACCTCTAAACTTAGTATTAACAGTACAAAATGTAAGTTGTAGGGATGTTCCTACAAAACAGAATAGGGCAGCATGAGAGGCAAGCTCAGTATGTGACCGTAAAAGTTATCATTTCTACTAGAATTGTGTTACAATATGCATGAAATGTTTTTTGAAAAAAATCCTCTATTCAGTAATTTACAATATTATTTCCCAGCATTTCTGCCATACAGTTTATTCTAGAAGGTAATCACTTAGAAAGCTAATGCTTAAAAGGAAGGGTCTATAAGTAATGTTTAATAGACATTCATTTTAATTTCTGTATAAATCATATTATTTAGCAAAGCTTACTGTGAGCTCAAAATAGTTTTCTGCCAATATGCATGTATATATAAGAGTAGCAATTTCCCTCACACTAGTCTAATAGGAACCCTGGGTGATCACAAAATGGATGCCAGGCGTCAGTTAACAAAGAAATTAAACTATCCTATCTCTTTTGTCATTGTAGGCTACTATTGATTAAAATAGTGACTGAAGCATCAAAATAATTTGATATTTTTGTTTATCCTACATTGTAGACCTGTAGTGCATGCTCTGTATATTAGACCAGTGCTTCTCAAAGTGGTGGTCCTCAGCCCCAAATCTGCGCTCCTTAGCCCCAAATCTGCCTCTCTCAGCCCCAGATTGCCCCTCCAAGCCC
>WMED01010817.1:0-15569 GCA_019650415.1 Pipa parva | reverse complement strand
GCTGTAGTCTGGAGTTACGTTTTAAGTGTATCTTATCGATATCGATATACACATGGATATGGATATTGATGACTATCCATCCCCATAGACGCAACCGGTACCACTGCTTCTACAGGTATCAATATTGCCGGGATAAATGCATATAATGCACTAGCAATGCTATTGCCGCATAATAATAAATGGGCTACAGGGATATCATCCAATATCGCTAAATCTATGGAGATATCTGGAGATATGAGAAATGTGACTTTAGTAAATATGCCCCATTAGTATTTTTTGTAGCCTCTGTGGATATCATGTACCCAGTGATTTTTCCCACTGATAAATATGTTATTTTTAGGTCTTTTACATCTGTAAAGAGAAAAAAGTAACAAATCGAAATAAGTTTTGATGCTATGCAGTCACGAGAGTGATTCGATCAAAGAATTATAATACTTCTAGCATTATTGAAGAATGCATTTAATTCTTAGATATGGAAATTGATCTTTGCAGCTAATACGATGCTGTGAGTTAAGTTCCTGATAAGTTTTCAGTATGTAATCATTTCATTTTTTACTGTCAAGAAAGAGGAATGCAGTCATGATTTCCAAAATTGCATTTTAATTACATTTTAACATACAAGCATGTAAAGTATTCTCAGGGTCTGATAAACTAGCCCCAAGGGATTACTGTCACTAAGGAATAATGCCATTGAACAGAGACAATTGTTCTGCTTTTTTTCATAAATAACTCATTAAGCATCTAGGAATTCATGCATGCAAACACTTAGTAGTGTAATTAACAAACAATTAGTTGCTCAATAAGTAGAATTCTATCCTGCTGACATAGGTAGCTAGCTTCAGCCTTTCTTTTAAAGTTATGATATCTACTGTGGAGTAAGTGTGGTGCAGACCATGGCATAAGTCTGGTGGAATTACAGTATAAATTACAACTCTTAGCTCCCTTCATCAAGGATACCAGACAAAGCCCTAAAGCAACCCCCTAAAAAAATCTTGTTTACCCTTTGAACTGTGGTAATGTTACTTTGGATTTTTGTTGCGATACTACTACAGTTTTGGTTAGGATCTTCCAGTCCCATTGCTCTCTTTTACAACAGAATATATTGCCAAATAGGAGACTTGTGAAATAAACCTAAAACAGATCATAAAAGATTTGAATAAAACCTTCCACAAGGAATATTTTATATGTCTTCTGCTTTAAAAGTAAATGATAGTATGTACGAGAAACATGGTATAGGTCAGATAAAAAAAACTACACAATTTCTTATCAGAATTTTTGTTTGTGTGTATATGTCATGAGCTGCTTGCTGAGGCGCCGTTCATGTCACTGCCAACTTTGCTTTGCCAGTATGCGCTGGGGCTGCTTATAGCCCAGGGTTTCCAGGTTATAAGAGTTAATTCCGGGTATTGACGTGACTCATGGCAGGAAATTCAAATACCTTGCTAGCAGTGCTCGATCATCTATGTCATTCTACATGCTGAGCTTCATAGCTTAGTGGTTTCTGAAGCATTTATCGATTTAAGCTGTGTCTGTTCTTCAAGTGTTGCAGCCTGTTAAAGGGATGAGCTCCAAGAGTTACAGCCAAGAGGTTCTGCAGCTTCTGTCTTCAAAGAGTCTCTCCACAGCTAACATCGCAGTTACAGCTTCAGCCAAGTACAGCACCAGTGTATTTGCAGCATCTGCCCTATTTGGTCCCTGGAGAAGATCTTCTATCCTTGAGCTGCTTCAAAAGGGTGTTACAGTTCAGTATGTGCCCAGAGGTGCTGTGAGTGATGGTTTCACCTATGCTGCTCTAAGTATTTTCCTGCTCTGTTACAGTTCAGCTGATCCAGGCTTCTGCTAGAGTGCCCATATGATTTTATCTAGCTGCCACCAGTTGGAGCAACTGCTGCAAAGGCCATTTCCCCTTGCGGGGGTTTCAGGGTGAAGAACAGGGCCTCCTTATACTCTGCGCCTCAGTGTTAACCAGTGGCAACTCCCATTGTGGTACAGAGGATCCATCTTAATCCCTAAATTCACTGTGTTTTTCAAGTCACCTAGGTTCCTGTGTTTCTGCCCATATTTGTATGCCTAGCTCCTCCAGAGGTGTAACATACTTGTGTTTTCACTTGCACTTAGTACGCATTAGTGTTTCCAGAGGTGTAATGGCTCTGGGTGCGCTATAGTGCTGTTTGTGGTGACCCATTTCTCATGGAACCCCCTTGGGATATGTGAGATCCATGACAGTATGCTAAAGCCCTTAACAGAATATCAAGCCATGGATCCGGATTAATGACAGTGTATACAGGTATGTATATGATATACTGTTGGGGTGTTACTGTTATACAGTAAGGGTTGATGAAATCTATTCGCAAATCTTAAAAACAAAAAGCAAACACAGAGGTGCTGGCCATAGTATAGCAATTTAATTCAGTATCAAAGCACTAAGATATTTTAATAAATGGAATATTCTGTAACATTAACATTATCTGAGATTCGCTGTGATTTATTTCCCCTGAGGAAGCTGAGCCAACTTGATGAAACACAAAGCTTGTTTATCACCCTATAAGGGCACACTTACTGCTGGCATTTGCATCTTGAGAATTCCTAAGAGGGACCGCCAGAAGGATTACCATCCAGTTTGTGATATACCTTTGACAGATCTGTACACATTTAGATTCTGTAGGTGTAATTCAAGAACATATATATTCATTCATCTGTAAATTTTTCCATATTTCTTAACATTAAGACCACAAGCTTCTCAACAACACCCCTAGATAATTAATTTGGGTTTTCTAAAATGTAAAAACAATATATTAAAAAAACATATTTAAGAATGCACACATAGTAAATGTATAAGTTTGGCATATTCTTACTGAACTGAATGTCTGATTGTGTAATTGATCAGATCATTTGGGTAATGTCTAAATCCTGCTAGCATCTAGATCAGTGGTTGTCAACCTGGGGGTCATGACCCCTTTTGTGGTCGAATGACAATTTGCCAGGGGTTGTCATGGATTTTTTTATACCATTTATCTGCGACCAAAACAATTTTAAAGTCGCGACCATGACAATATTTCTATAGTAAAGTCAAAACAATACTTCTATAGTAAAGTCGTGACAATATTTCTATAGTAAAGTTGTACCAATATTAATATAGTAAAGTTGTGACAATAATTCTTTAGTAAGGTTGCAACTTCCACAATGTTGCCATATGATTACATGAATATTGTCGCTGTCAAGACTATGCTATGTAATTATTGTCGCGGTCACGGATAAAGGGTCGCGGCAAAAAAAAAGGTTGAGAACCACTGCTTTAGATTGTCTTTCCCTATCTTTATTTATTAAGTTATCACCATTTCCTTCTCCTTCATGACTTTCTGTAATGCCCCACACCTGCCACTTTCCTTAATAGTTAACATTTCAGCTTTTATCCTCATTTCCATTATATATATAATTCAAGTTACTGTACACCACTTACTAATAGATCAAATACTCAGATACTGTGTTCAGATGCAGTCTTGAGAAAGGTGAAATGTAAGCAGAGATGACCTTGACAACTCTCACCGAGTAAAGTTTTTAATGAACAAGACCCAGGAATTCTCAAGTGTGCATGTTTACGTATTTTACAATTTGCCACCATAACCAAAAGAAAAAAAGTAACTTTTTCCTTCCTGAAAAATATGTTCTGAAAATATACTTCAATTAACTTAGAATGTTTCGGGTTTGTGGAAGGAAAATGGAGAAAACCCTCACAAGTATGCATCAAACATAAAAACTTCATGCAGATTATGTATGTATGTATATATATATATATATATATATATATATGTACAGTATATTGTTATTTATAAAGCGCCAGCAGCTGCTAACAGTTATACTATCAATTATACTTCCAATAACCATTGGAGCCATGGAGAGGCTTAATGTATCTCAGACATATTTTGTTGGATCTTCTACCTGGGAAGGCAAAAATAATTCCCAACTGTATGGATTAAAATGCAAAATCTATGTATTTTTTCAAAAGCTATGATTAAGCGCTAAAGCGTGAAACGCATAAGTACTAGCATGTCCTCATCTTTATATGCTTGGAGCTTATTTTAATGTTTAATAAAATCGGATTTTATCACTGAAGTGCCGGAGAATATTCTTTGTTTACTTTATTTTTTCAATATATCTAGCTTTCATGTTTTTTGTTTTTTTTAATTTAAGTTTTTTTTACTCAGAAATATATCAATACACAAACAACAGTAAGAACATTTAAAACTTCAATTACAGTGTTATAGTAGTTTATCTACATTTCTCTGGAGACAACTATGTCTAGTGTTTTTCATACTTTTATATCAATATTTATGTATTAGAGTAAACATATGGAACATTATACAGTATATAATAACATAATGGTTTTCATGATGAGCATTTTTCTGTAGGTAGCTATGTACCCAGCACTCTATATAATTCTGTATGAAGTTCGTTGTGAATCTTTTGTGTTTTTATTGATTAAACAAAATGAAGCTTTATTTTTTGTATTTGCTTATGAGTGTGTTTTTCTTTATTTATTAGCGGGGTCAGGTGAGAATGGAGGGTAGGGTTGGGGAAGGAAGGGTGGGGGGAATCTTTTCTTTTAGGTGGGAGGGAAGAGGATGTGAGGCTTGGGCGGAGTGGGGAAGAGGGGGGAAGTTGTCTTAAATGGTGATTTAGGATTGCTATGTTTCAGGGGTCATGAGTAAATTATCTTATGTCTATAGCTTTCACAGGGTCATCCAGTAATATTGTTTAGTTTTGGGAGCTTAAATATATGCTCCATTGATACCATAAGCATTCTTCCTCGTATACTCTGTCTTGTATATGTGCTCTTATAGTTTCTAATGCTTTAATATGATTTCTTTTGGATATCAAGTGTGGGATCTTCTAGCTTTCATGTTAAAGAAAGTCTTTCCAAAGAGGATTTTTTTAAAATTGTTTGCATAAGGGAAGAAAAGGGTACTATTAATAAAAATAAAAATAAGATATAGACTTTTTAGGAAGAAAGCAACAAAAATCTTTTCCAGCATCTGTCCTAGATACTCACTTCTTGATATAAAGAATTTCCTTTAAAACAGTTGGTAAGCAATCAGTTATTAATAACTTAAATAGTAATAGCAACTGTTACCTAAAACCAAAATAAACACCAAAAACAACAAGATAGGATAGAAAAGGGCTGCTGATGTGTGGAACAGAGGAAGACAGTGGGAGGGGTATGACATTGGATAAGTTGTTTACTGAATTACAGACATACATAGAAAAATGTAATTCAGAAAATTCAGAAAGGGGTATTTTAATTATCCAAAAACAGACTGGATAAATGGCACTGCCAGTATAGCAACAAGCTTTTTAAATTCAGGAAAGGAAAATTTTATTAGACAGTTTTTAGAAACCACCACTAGAAAAGATTCTCTGTTGAATTTCTAACAATGAAATGTGTATTACAAATATGCATATAAGGGGAGAACCTTGGCAACAGTGACCATAAAATGAGCTTTTTTGTTTACCTGCAATACTAGCTGGTGGAGCCAAGACATTACATTTTGAAAGGGTTAATATTGCTAGGCTGAGGGCAGCACTTGTGTTGCACACCTAGTGAGTTTATACAAGTGCAGTTGGGGTGTTTAATAAACTTTATTTTAGACATCCATCTGCAAAATGAAATACACAGCAGTCACCATGGAGATTGGAACCTTCCAATATACAGGCATCTTGTGTCTGACAATTAGTGCCCCACCAGAATCACTTCCTACTTTAATTGGTCCTTATGTGCTGGCGCTGCACTAAAGTTATACCAGCAACAGGTGTGTTTTATGTTTTCCGTTTTTGTTGTTTCATTGTACACAGGACAAGGATGTTATAGAATATTGTTAAGTTATAAATATACTATGTGTTTATTATTATAAAAGGAATCCATTTCTCCCTGTATATCCCACATCGGGGAAATAACGTCTTCAAATACATAAAGTAAATGGCAGAGTTTCATATCAATTTTGGGTAAATACATGGCAGAATTTATTCCTTGGGGTAATAAATATAAAAGAATCAATTTAATATTTGATTTGGTTTTCCTCCAGCGTAAAAAGAGCAATGAATAACAAAAAAAGAGCATTAATAAAATATAAATAAAAGGGGGCACTTTTATCATTTAAAAATGACAAAACATACATTTGCAAAAAGGAAATCAGACAGAAAATAAATGTAAGGTATATTGCTAAAGAAAACAAGATATAAATACAGAAATGACAAAAAAGATCACCTCAAAAAAATTCAACCTTTGTGCTGGTCGCTGATGACAAGGAAAAAGCAAACTTAATGAATGCATATTTTCCAGCTCTGTCTATAGAAGAGAGCAAATAATGGGGAATGTACAGTGGAAAAACTGTACCATAAACAGGACAAAAGAAGATTAGACAAATTGTATGTAAGTAAGGCATCTGGACCAGATGAAGTACACCCAAATGTCAACGACTGGCAATGTCAAGGATGGCACTGCTGCAGTACATTGAGGGGATCTGCTGCTCTGTGTGGGGGAAAATCCTATGTATTATGGGGCACTACAGTGGATTAACTGCTGCATGTAATGGAGCACAATGGGGGGAGTGCTGCACTGTATCGGGCACAGTGGGGGAGGAATTGCTGTTCTGTATAATATACAATTATGGGGAAGTGAAGCTGCCATACAGTATAAGGCTCTACACAGGGAACTGCTGCTGGGGGGCACTTTTGACATCTTTCCTTGGGTGACACTGAACCTTGTCCCAGCAATTATGGCTCCCACTGTCTCTCTGCTTCTGCCTTGGCTGTAAGTCTGGTGGACACAGCATGGGGAAGCAGGGATCATTAATGTAATAGCTAATTAAGATTATTCAGTTGGCTTGACAAATGAAACCTCTCTGTGTGATTACTTACTATACAAACCGTGGCAGCATTTAATTAAAAATTCCCTGTGGCAGAACACTGGTACTTTGTGTACATGCCAATGTAATGTGGTATGTGTTGATTCAGCTTTTATTTCAAGAAGAAATGTTGAATTGCTTCAACTTCTTTTGTTTTCATCCCGATAAATGCTGTGAACAGAAATAAACTATTTCCTTGCTTTAACTGTCAGAATATTTCTCTATCCATCAGGCATTTAAATAAAATCTAATACTACATTATACAATATTGTTTCAAATTAATTGTTATTAATTATTATTATTAACCTAGATTGTAAGGTCTACGGGCAGGAACATCCAACCTCTTGTGTCAACCACAACCTGGCATTTAGGGGGTTATTCACTAAAGTCTGAATTTTTGCGTATAGGTGTGAATTCGCCAGATAAAGACAGTCGCAATAGGCTGCTACTGTCGCAGTCGTGTCTTTATAATGAAAATATTGTCGCATTCGCGACTTTATTATAGGAAATTGTCACAATCTTATGAGGTCTGTACATACATAGCATACTGTATCAAGTTGGTTTACTCTGGGAGCCTGCTGCGATTGTACCACAGAGGGATACTTACTATATGCTTGGAGACTCATTATTTTTGTTTAATGTTATAATGTTTGTTTCTTACTTCATAAAATAAAAAAATCTGTTTTATGCTATGGAAGCCTTTTTATCTTTCTGTTACCTCCGGGGAATGTAAACATCTACAAAGTTGGAAATAGAAGCTACACTAACATCGTTTGTTTACCAAGAATCCATTATGATTACCAAATGATTAAGGCATTATCATATCCACTATTTGGTAAGCGTATAGTACACCTATAGTTTACGCACAGGATATTTTTGTAAACACATTGGTGTTTCATACGTTCAATTTTTCTGCACTGTGCACTGTGTCGTTTTGGTTTGTCAGTTGCACGTTTGGGACTTTCTACATTTTGTATTTATTTATTGATAAGGCACTATTAGGTGCCTTGGTTATTTTTTGCTCTTACTTTTCTAGGTTTTTTCACTTTCCACTGTCATTTTGGAGAAGCGGAGCGTTTTTCCATATAAGAAGGCTGCAGCAAGTTACTTGGAACTTTCACCCATTTTGAAAGGATTTTTATTTTTTGTGTTTTCACATTGTAGTAGCGCTGCTTTTTTGTGTGTTTTGTTTCATGTTATGTTTATGTTTCTGTAAGGAGTTATTTCCTATCTAATGACTATTTATAGGATCCCCTCTGGGGTGTCTGATTCTATTTCTTCTCAATCAGGCGCCAACCAATAATAATAATAAAATAGCTTTATTGACTCTATACCTAAACAAAATAACATGAAAATCATAATTAAATCTGATAAAGTATGGTCATCAGTGCATGACCATCAGTGGTCAAAATACCCACTTGGGAAGGTAGTATATCATATCCTACAACAGACCTGCTCTTCCTAGATACACTAAGGGGTAATTCAGGAATGATCGAAATACACTTGTGAAGCTTCTCATCACTTCTCTGAGACGGGTACACGCTCACTGATCTCCTGCACTCGGAGATCAGCGAATGCTTTAAAGGTACTTCGGCTCAGCGAGACGAATCGAGTGATCGCGAGGTGAGCCAAAGTACCTTTAAAGTGTTCATAAAAGAAAACGAAAGGCTTCAAACATCTGCAACTCCATAATGCACACAGACCAAAAACCCCTTGGCTGCCCACTTCACTGTGCGCTGGAGACACTGTATCCCCATGTACAGCCACACAATGTTCAATCCAAAGATAACTCTGGCACTCACTAATAAAAGGCAGGCTTTATTGATTGATATGCCACATACAGCACAAGGAAATTACACCAATCTCAGCATATCTATCAATAAAGTCTACTCTAAAGGGGGTTATTCACTAAAGTCTGAATTGTTGCGTATAGGTGCGAATTCGCCAGATAAAGACAGTCGCAATAGGCTGCTACTGTTGCAGTCGCATCTTTATAATGAGAATATTGTCGCAGTCGTGACTTTATTATGGGAAAATTGTCGCAATATTAACATAAAAAAATTGTCATGACTTTACAATGGGGAAATTGTAGCAGATTTGCTATGGGAATCCACTGTTTGCGAATTCAACAGTCAAATTCACACCTTAGTGAATAACCACCTAAATCTCTACCTGTCTCCAGCTTTTCCGAGTTTAATAAAATTCACCCTAAGTATCAACTGGCAAATGTTATCATCTAAAACTATAAACTATGTTAAAAGATACCAATCTTTTAGCCAATTCATCTTCATTATCAATTCATCACCACTACCATTTTATCTACTCTTACTTGAGAGATTACCCAAGATTCACAAGATTGAAAGTTTAATGTTTCTGTATTGAGTTTTGTGCTGTTGAAATTCACTTAGAGAAAAAAATAGTTATTACTTACTGTATTCACAAAATTACATGAAATGATAATTCTTGACAAGCCTCATATTCCACAGATATTAAGCTTGTAACAGCTTGAAAAATTTCCTGCGTGTTTACTGGATAGTCTTCTGTTTTTTTGTGGGGATTTTTGTACATTTGTTTCAAGAGTTTATGGTAACAATATGCATGTCAAAGAAAATCCAGACAGCTGCAATTCTGTGCATTAGAAAACCTTGCTGATAAAAGAGGACAGAGAAGAATGGCAAGAATAATTTGTGCTTACCAGCGTATCACAATCAAGCAAATCAATGAGAAATAAATTACTGGTGTACATAAAACCTCTCAAAATGCACAACTTATTGCATCTTATTACTGATTCGCTACAGTAGCTTAAGACCATATTGAGTTCCTTTATTATTTGAGAAAAATATAAAACTGCAAGAGTGAGTTAAAAAGCCTGAAACTAAACCTCAGTGGAGTAGGAAAACATGGTCAGAATTTGACACAAGCAGCCCAAATAAATAGAGCTATTCTATTAACTTAGAATAGAACAGACTGGTGGAGAAACTGTACTGTTGGAGGGAATGTCTTAAATTCCCATTTTGTTTCATTGGCCTACACAGTTACCAGATCTCAATCCCATACAGCATATTTGGGATCACATGGAATATGCTAATCAGAACATACTGTATCTGTACCACCATCCTACTTGTATTATTTGTCATGTTCAGCAAGGCATACTGTGTCGAATTTGACTTCACCAGATCAAAGTGATGAAGTAGGGGGTTGATAGCAAGGCTCCAATGTGGCATAATGCGAATGTGACAATTAAGACTGTGACTAAGTGACAAGATGAACTAGGGATATGGTGACATATACACACTGTTTGCTTTTCATTAAGAAAATCTACCACTCCGTGAATAAGGACTAGCAAATTTGCAACTATTGCATCATAGATGAATTCACACGTTAATGAATAAGCCCCAGAAGTGTGAAATGTATCAAAAGGAGCAATTGTTTATTGAGATCAGAGTTTGGTTTTCATTTTTCACCCATACTAGCAAATACTAACTACTGATTGGTTGTTAGGGACAACAGTGAGGCTGGGGCAGTTTCAACACATATGCTGAATCTAAAATATGTCAAGCATTATTTACCAAAATTGTCCCAGCTAAAAACAAATTCAAAAATTTGTAGAATAAAACATTTATAGGGCTTGTTTTTGTACAGAATCAGCACATCTGTATCATCCAGCATTTAGCTGTAACATTTTACAATCATATGCAAAGCTACTCAGCCTTTTATACAAACTAAAAGTCCTACAATGCACTGCAATATCCCTATAAATTCCAGGAAGAACTGATTTACTGCCTCTGAAGAAGCTAATGTAGGCACACCATGCTGCTTAATAATTAATTAATATATTTTTAAGCAAGCAATTGTTTAATGTGTAATCAAGTTTATCTAATATACATACTGAATCTAATACAAATAACTAGAAACTAATAAAGTGGATTTGCAGCACATTGTAACAGATACATGCCAAAGACAATAAAATAAATGCATTAGATGGCTAACCCAATGAAAAGAACACGGGAGAAATAGAGATAGAAATTCACATCTAAGAGATCTATCAGTACATGTACATTTTGCTATTGTAATTGCTAAATGCAATTACAAAACAAACAAGTTTACTGCTTCCCTGTTATGATTATTTGACCATAAAGATTCTCCTGTGTTTCAACTCCACCTCATTATTTGCCTAACCCCATCAAACCCAGCTTTCTCCAGTATATTAATATACTCTACATAAATTGCCTTCACTCCGTGCCTACAACAAAGCATTAACATATAACCAGCAGACCTCCGAGTCACTGGACTACCAACATTCCCAGCTACTTATAGCTGACAAAAATGAATGGATCATAGGATTTATGCTCTACTTTGGTTACTATCAAATTAATATTATTTTTACAATAGTAAGCACAATTTATATATTCACATTCATCTTATACACATATTTATGCACCCACTAAATAAGTACAGTATAAAGTAAAGAGAGATGTTTTATTTACAGAGAGTAATGATGTGCATGTTATTGTTACTACAGTGCTGTTCATGATCAGTTATGTTTCTTTATCTCCAATGTCTATTCCATATAGTTAAATAGATATTAAGGTTGAAAAAAGGCCCTGTTCATCTAGTTCTACCTATATAAAACTAATAAATGAAAAAAAAAAACCTTAGTTTATCCTTGTTGGTCCATAAGTGAAAAACCCATTTAAAGCTTCAGCCAAAGCTACTTTAACATGCAGAAAAATTCCTTGCCAAATCCAAAGGGGTAATTCAGGAAAGTGCGAACTTACCTGGCCTGGCGATCCTTCGATTCACATCGCCGAGACTGGTATGTGCTCCCTGCTCTCCTGCACACGGAGATCAGCGAATGCTTTAAAGGTACTTCGGCTCACCTCGCAACCACTCGAGTCGCCTCGCGAGACTGGAATACCTTTAAAGCGTTCACTAATCTCCACGTGCAGGAAAACAGGGAGTGCATACCAGTCTCGGCAAGGTGAATCGAAGGATCGCCAAGTAAGTTTGCACTTTCTTAAATTACTCCCCAAGTGGCAATCAGGCTGGATCAACATGTTGGTAAATATTATTGATTTAAATAACCCCTTTAAACAACTATCCAAACCTTTTTGGAGATTTTGCTTGAAGCAGTTCGTATGGAAAGACTATTCCTCAGTTTCACAACCTTAACAGTAAAGAACTGTCTTTTGTAGATGGAGATTCAGGAGGTTATTGGCTAAAGTCTGAATTGTTAAGTAAAGGTGTGAATTCACCAGCTAAAGACTTATGCGATAGACTGCTACTGTCACAGTCATGTCTTCATTATGGGAATATTGTTGCGATCACAACTTTAAAATTGTTGCAGTCGTGGATTTGCTATGGGAATTCGCTGTTTGAGAATTCAACACTCGAATTCTCACTTTAGTCAATAAACCCTTAAATCTTTTTTCCTTTATACAACACTAATAATATTGGGACACATTTACTAAGACCTATTCAACCATATTGACTGATTTCACCCCCTTTCTCTATCAATTTTTGCTTTACTGTACTTTTCAATTTCCCTGATTTACAAAGGATTGATAAAAATATTTGTATTGTAATATCCTTCCAAACCAACCATTTGGTTGGAAGGATATAGGTATATGCCATGTTATTATACATCTTCAGTATACACTAAATTATTCACTAAAGTCCGAACTGTTGTGTATAGGTGCGAATTCGCCAAATAAGGACAGTCGCAATAGGCTGCTACTGTCACAATTGCGTCTTTATAATGAGAATATTGTCGCAATCATGACTTTATTATGGGGAAATTGTCACAATCTTAACTTTAAAAAAATTGTCAGGACTTTACAATGGAGTAATTGTAACGGATTTACTATGGGAATCTGCTGTAAGCGAATTTGACAGTCAAATTCACACCTTAGTGAATAGCCCCCTCTCTATTCATAAAGGAAAAGGAAAGTATAGACAGTGCTTCTATCCATTGCAATGCACTAAACCCAGGAGACATCATACTTAAGTGAAAGATATTATAAAATTACTGCTCATCAACCTAATGCTGTACAATACTTTGTGTGTAATATTTACTGTACATGCCAATATGACAACACCAGCACCCTTGTACAAAAATAAATAAATGATCTATTGAAGTTTCATTCATCTTAAGATTAGTTACTATATTTAATGAATACATTTATTAAACAAGCAATATATTAACCCTAAGTGATTTATTTAATTAAATTCAATCACAATAACAGGCATAAGAAAGCACCCTGCTTATGAGCATAGCATAGTTAAAATTTATAGTATAATAAACAATAGTTATAGTTGGTCAGTATTTGCTGGTATAGAAAATGTAGTGCAGTAGATTTCTAGAAGGCTTAAATATTTTCTTATTGGGTGAGGATGTTCTGGAGAATTATGGAATTTTGTATGAGTAAGTCATAGGTCAGGTGACCTTAGACGTTATACTATGATGTCACTGCCAATTGGAGGGTTGCCACCAATGGGGTCTAGTACAACCCAAGAACTGCTACTTTATTCTCCCCATGTAAAACCTGTGTTGATAGGGGTCTCCCTCTTTCAGCAGAGGGGTCTGAAGCTCCTCTTTCAGCACTGTTGCTTCAGCAGAGGAGTCTGAAGCCCCTCTGCTGAAGCAACAGTGGGTTCCTATTGGATGGATCTCCACACCTGTTATGGAGCTGCACTGTTGCCCTTGCAAAGAAAGGTGCTACTATATGAATTACACTGAATCAGTATATGTATGCAATCTAGGGTTATTTAGTGAAGTCGTCATATGTGGATAGTTGTAACTGACCCAGTCCAACTAGTCTGAAAATCTCGTCTCTTAGACATTACTCCATATTGCATTTGTAGTTCTGACTTTTTAGATTGGACTCTACTGTTCTTGTCCTGTCAGATGGCAAGTATAAGGCTCATTTTAATTTTATGACTAGATCAGACAGTTTATATTAATTTATAAGCTATTTCCATTGCCCTTTAATAAACTTCTGTGCTGCCATATAGTAAAATATTACAAATACAATACAGATAATGTGATACACTCTTACACTTTTCAAGCTTTGTTTTCCTTTACATAATGTTTTTTAAGTTATCAATAGGAGTCCTGGCACTCCTGGAACTTGCTGATCAAAGGTCTTCACTACAATTTGGCCATAACTGGGCTGCCACTAACCATCCCTCTTTATTGTGCCTGCGGTGAATAAACATACAGAAGCAATACTCTGATCATAACAGGATTTTTTTCACAAGTCCTTTTGTGCATGTACAGTGTCAATTCAGACCAGGAAGACTGACAGTGGCACACCAGAGATGTCAGGATCGCCACAGGGGAGAAAACCGCAAGTTCTTCAATCAGTAGGCTTCAAGAACAGAAGGGCCCCATAGATATTCCCTATTCTAAAGGGAAACAGTCCTTGTAAGGGCTAACCTTGAGATCCCCTTTAAATCACAAGGGGAACTTTGGCAGATAGAATATGCAGTCAGTTCTCTGTTCCCATCACATCACTCAAACTGTGGCAATTGCTAAATTGCAGTTATTCAACACTAATCTGATCAGGACTATAAATCCCAAAATAAGATGATTCATTTAATCACTGGGAAGATAGAAGAAGTGACTCTGAACAAGGATGAAGAATTAACATTTTTCGAAAATGTTTCAAAGTCAGTTTAGGATGTTTTTACACATCCCTTTTTGATATTAAGACTACCTGTATATTACAGGAGAAGAGTTACTTTTGCATTTTATAATATGGTATACCTTCTAAAATATATTGAGATTTTTTTTTTCTTATATTAAAATATCTTCTTCCTTACAGGTATAACTCAAGCTGGTGATTTTTGGTCACAACTTTACACATTGTTTTGCTAAATACCAAATAGCAAATGCATTCACAACCTGTCAGTTTCCCAGGTGCAGCTTGTCCCTGGTTCTGCTACCTAGTAAGGTCTATTAAAAAACAATGCATTATGTGTTACACAAAGGGCATTGGCAAAGTCACTGAACTTCTCTTTAGGTTCATTATCCATGTTTCTTTATGCCAACAAAAAAGCCTCCTGGTGATATGTTAACAGAAATGTAGTACTACATGGAATTCAAATCAGAAGTAAAGCTTGTATTGTTTAACTTTTTAATTTCTTTTACCCGTTTATTTTATCCACTTCCAAAAAAATCAAAAGTAAAAAAAAATCAGAATAAAAGAAAATATTGTGTATCTGTTTTTGACGCATTTTGAGCACAATATCTGCAGGATTTTGTTATTTTATGTTCCACAAACGACTGACTGAAAATGATATTTTATGCCAGGTCTGGAGGAACAGTAAAATGAAAGTGATAAAAAGGTTTTAGGTTTATTATAGGTAAATAACATTAGGTTGGTAAATGCATTGAAATTGACAAATATCTCCATAAAACCCCTGGGCAGTATAGGACAATTTGCAGTGAAAAAAATGTGTAAAAATTGTCAAGTTGATAATTAGGGAAAATGGTTGAATTTTGTTAAAAAAATTAAAATGACTGGGTGAAAATATACATTGTATGTATGTTCAGGGGCGAAATTTACTAAAGGCGGATTTAGTCCGCCCGAAGTTAATTTCTGACCGCACGTGCGGTATTCCGATCAATTTGCAATCGCACGATCGCAATTCTGATCGATTTGC
>WMED01010816.1:0-15570 GCA_019650415.1 Pipa parva | reverse complement strand
TCTACAGCAGTTACTGAATCCCCGGCTATAGATCTGTGATCCCCAACCCCCGGCTCTACAACAGTTACTGAATCCCCGGCTATAGATCAAAGATCCTCAACCCCTGGCTCTACAGCAGTTACTGAATCCCCGGCTATAGATCAAAGATCCCCAACCTCTGGCTCTACAGCAGTTACTGAATCCCCGGCTATAGATCAGTGATCCCCAATCTCTCACTCCACAGCTAAAGTGAAAGGAATGCAAATATAATTTGATTCAGAAAACAATCTTATCATTGTACAGATCAGATCCAAAATGATGTCATTACACTCGGGGTTATTGGTTAAAATCCAAATTGTTGCGTAAAGATATGAATTCGCTAGCTAGATAGATAGATAGACTGCTACTGTCACAATCACTTCTTTATAATGAGAACATTGTTGCAGTCATGACTTTACTCTGGGAATATTGTCACAGTCGCAACTTTAAAATTTTCGCAACTTTACATAGGGAAAGTTGTCACAGATTTGCTATGGGAATCGGCTGTTTGAGAATTAGACAGTCGAATTCTCACTTTAGTCAATAACCCCCTGAATGATTTGTGACCATAGTGTGCAATCAGATGAGGACTACCCAAACACACCAATCAGTGTCTGACTAGGTCATCAGATGTGTCTCATCTTGAATGGAATCTGATTGGACAAGCCCATACCGTTTTTTAGATCTAAAAGGAATATTCTTTAACAACATGAGAACTGGATAATAAACAAATAAAACTTCCAGTTTTATCATCTTTATCATTATTCTCCTCCAAGGCATTTCTTGGTCTTCATTTTTATCTATAACTCATCAGCTGTACAGAGCACTGCTTCAATCCACTACATCTAAAATGTTACCCATAAAAAGTTAGTGGAAGCAATAATCAGTCCCTAGTAACGCTGACATCAATACTCCATTATAATAAAGTTTTAGACAATCAGGAGAATTCATCAACAGGATTAATCGTTTGTAGAAACCAATCAGCAGTCAGCATTCTCTTGAATAAGGAAGCAAGAACAACAATAGACAACTTCCGATTGGTTGCTATAGGTTGCTAGACATCTGTAAAGTTTGCCCCATTGAAGAGTTACCTTGAATGTCTGTGTAATTAATTAAAATAAGTTAAAATAACTTCTTTCTCTCTAATCACAGGACCAAGGGGTAAAGCTCCCTCCCACTGGAGGCAGGACACCAAGAAAAATAGACTCCTCCCTAGGGGCTTTACCCCTGAGCACAGGAAGAGGAACTCCAGTTTTTCTAGTGTCCTTTCTCCAAGCATACATGATCCTGTGTCCAGGATTTGATATTACATCAGTCAGAGATAGTCTCTGACAACCGCAGGTATGGCAGGGAACAGTAACAGATCTGAGTCTACAACAGGACGATAATTGGGAACAGAGTAAATCACACTATATCCTTGTGCAGGCACACACTCTCCCCCTGAAAAGACAGAAGTGAGAGAGTGCAGCGAAACACAGTGACATACTGTACACCAGTATAGCTTGAAATCACTAAGTGTGTCACATATAAAGTAAGAAACATCCCCAAGTGCTAACTGGTATCCCCTCTAATAGACTACCTACCCCAAGGCCTATCTCTCCAACCACGGCACTCTACAGTGCTCTGATCACTCCTGTTGAGATATTAACATAAGTGCATATTAAAACCACAACTTTTAGCTGCGAGTAGTTTTCACGGCGTTTGCCGGCATCCTAATGTGAGATCTCACAGCGGCCATCTTGCCTGTCAGCAAGGGGCGCAGATCACTTGAAACAATGCTACAACAGCAGCAGGAGAACCGGGGAGGATCAGACAAGCGCAGGGAGAGCTAATCAGGACAGTGTACCATTTCCTCTGTCTGGGAGTAGGCACTAGAGACTTTACAGAGGGGAGACATTTATACTAGAGCACAGGGGGAAACTCTGAAGGTTCATTACTCCAACAGGGAGTAAAGCCCAAACTATATAAACTTTACTAACTGCTTCCTTATTAGTGAACTAACGCTATAAAGGTAAAGTACAGATTTCCCTAATTAGGGAATTTGATGGCAATCTTCATAATGGGAAACAGACACATTTCAGCTTCACCCATATGAAAGAGGGTCAAATATTGCCTGCATCAAGCGCCATTCTAAGCAATTAAAAAACTGGGATTTTCCACACTGCATTAATTGCACAAGTATGTCCAGTGAGCTAAAGTCCGCTTTGTCCGGTGAATCCTTTCAGCCGGTGGGAGAGGCAGTGCCACTTTGGGCACAACTTTCGCAATCCATACAAGATTTAGCCAGTCTCCCTGGCACTATTGGGGAAATCTTGTTTCGCTTTTCAGCAGACAATACTAAAATATCTCAGAAACGCCAGCACCACAGGCGTTCGTCTGACATAGAGTCATCCACATCTATCGGATTACATTCTTCAGATGAGGAGGGAATTATTTCTTCCCATTCTGAAGATGCTAGTGAGGGTGAATCTGTTCCAGACTCCCTGTTAGCTCAAGACTCTTAGCAATTTAATGTAGAAGGTCGTTGAAGTACTAAACATTTCAGGACTGCAACCCGACACTGACTCAACTAAAAATATTTTCAAACACCAGTGGAAAAGAGCTGATGTTTTCCCTGCATATGATCAAATTGACCAGATAGTACAATCTGAATGGGAAAAACCAGAAATTAGGTACCATCCTACTAAATGGTTTTCCTACGGTACCCATTTTCCAATGACTCAGTAGAATGTTGGGCTTCTCCCCCAGTAGTGGACGCACCTGTGTCATGGCTATCCAAACCTACAACTATCCCAGTACCAGATTCTGCCTCATTTAAAGACCCAACAGACAAAAAGATGTAAGGATTTTTAAAATCCATTTTTTCATCATCAGGTTCAGCATTGTGCCCAATTTTTACGTCAGTGTGAGGTGCGAAAAATGAATTTTGCAGTTAATAGAATTAATTAAGGCAGAATCTTCAGTTGACGAACTACTCTCAGTAGCTTTTCAACTGAAGGAAGCAATCCTCTACCTTTGGATGCGGTGAAAGTTGTTTCCAGAACCTCAGCCACGTCAGTAGCTGCCCATCATCAACTGTGGTTAAAACATTGGGAAGCAGATATTTGCTCTGAAAAGTCCCAATCCTCATTACCCTTTAAAGGGAAAATTCTCTTTGGGCCAGAGTTAGAAAAAATCATTAGTCAAGCAACTGGGGGCAAGAGTACTTTACTCCCACAAAACAGACCCAGTTCAGGAGTCTTTGGAAGAAGATATCGGTCTTCTTCAAATTCACTCTTTAACAAGAACATCCAAAATCGTTCCTTTCGCTACTCAGGAACACAAATGCAAGATTATAACAGACCTCGATTCCAGGCTAAAGGTAAAAATAATTGGCAACCCAAAAGACAGCCTCCCACTTCCACTTCAGTAAAGGACTCGTCAACATGAAGGTTTAGCCTCCCTCAAAACAAACGATCAGGTATGGGGTCGCCTGCCATGGTTTTGGGAGGTTTGGCTTAGTTATATAAAGGATGATTGGGTTTTGAACATGATTACAGTAGACTACAAAACAGAATTTTTTCGTCCTCCCCTTACCGTTTTTTTCTATCACAACTTCTAAGAGACCCTCAGAAAAGTCAGTACTTTTGGGATTTATTGAAATTTAGTAAAAAAAAATGGAGTAATAGCTACGGTTCCCCAGAACCAGAGATTTCAAGGCTATTATTCAAATCTGTTCCTAGTCCCCTAAAAAGATGGGGGTTTTGTCCCATATTAAATCTCAAGGGACTCAAAAAATTTCTAAGAATTTCCAGATTCAAAATGGAATCTCTTCAATCAGTAATAGCAGCAATGGTACAGGGAGAGTTTCTTACGGCCTTGGACATCAAGACTATATATCTGCACATCCCTATTCACAACGATGACCAGAAATTCCTGTTTCGCATTCGAGTCTTCCCACTATCAGTTTATAACTCTTCCATTCAGTCTGGCTACTGCTCCGCAAATCCTTACGAAAGTAATGTCGGCAGCAACAGCGAGTCTCAGGCTGGAAGGAGTACATGTGACTCCCTATTTAGAAGATCTTTTGATCAAGGCCCCTTCTTTTTTTCAAGCACAACAAGTGGTAGCTCTTTGTGTGAAATGACAGCCAGAGTTTGGTTGGATTCTAAACTTAAGCAAATCAAACCTGCTACCACAAGAAATTCAATTTCTGGGAATGATTTTCGACTCAACATGTTTCAGGGTCAGTCTTCCATAGGACAAGATAGACAGAATGATTTGGGAAATTTCCAAATTGATGTCTCAACAATTCCCTTCAATTCGGTTTTGCATGAAGGCACTGGGGATCCTAGTGTCTTCAATAGTAAAAGTTCGTATGCACAATTTCATCTCTGTCCACTCCAATTGGACATTCTAAACAAGTCCACAAGGATTTCTTTGGAAAGGAATACTCTCCTTTTTCTAATGTGGTGGCAAAACCCTGTAAACTTTCAAAGCGGAAGACCACTAGGTCTCTTTCAATGGGAGTTAATTTTAACAGATGCTTCCCTTTCAGGTTGGGGGGCAGTATTCGAAGATCTTCACATTCAGGGTCATTGGTCTGCTCAGTAGACTTGTCTTCCAATCAACATTCTAGAAATCAGAGCAGTCAAATTATCACTAGCCTATTGGTCAGAGGAGTAAAAAGGAAAGGCGGTTTGTATTCAGTTAGACAATGTCACTATAGTGGCATATATAAATCATCAAAGGGGCACCCGGAGTGCGGCAGCAATAACAGAGACTTCTCAGATTTACAAATGGGCAGAAAAGTGGGTTCTGTGCCTATTGGCCATTCTCATTCCGAGGATCCTAAACTGGAAAGTGGATGTTTTGAGCAGTCAGGGCTCTATCCCAGGAGATTGGAGACTGAATCTGACAATATTCCATCAGCTATCTCTGAGGTGGGGTCTTCCCAAGATAGATCTCTTTGCATCGAGATTCAATTTCCAACTTTTGAAGTTTTGCTCCAGAGCTCAGGATCTCAGGGCCATAGTGACAGATGCGATGAGCTTCCAATGGAAGTTTCAACTGGGATATGCATTTCCCCCTCTGGCTATGTTACCGAGAGTACTCCAGACAATTTGCAGGGACAAAGTCAAAACCATTTTAATAGCTCCTTATTGGCCCAGGAGATCATGGCTCATGGCCCTGTTGTCCACGACAGTAGGTTCTCATTGGATTCTTCCGAGAACTCCAGATCTTCTCTCTCAATGGGAGATTTTTCATCCCAATCCAGGAATACTATCTTTGGCGGCATGGCTATTGAATCCCTAATTCTGCATAGGAAGGGATTTTCAGAGGTGGTGATTAGAACTATGTTAAAAGCGAGAAAATTGGTGTCTTCTGCTGCTTATCATAGAGTGTGGAAAACTTATTGGCTTTGGTGTTCTTTTTTGGGTTTGGAATATGAACAGTTTCATCTGCCACGTTTGCTTCAATTTCTTCAGGAAGACCTAGATAAGGGTCTAAGTTTGTCTTCCTTGAAAGTACAGGTTTCAGCATTATCAGTCTTCTTTCAGCAACGCTTGGCTCTGTTGGAAGAGGTGAGTACATTTGCGCTCGCAGGACATCAGCGAGCGCATATCAGTCAGTGTGAAGTGAGGCGAAGACTCCGCACCTCACTTCACACTATCGTGAATTCCCCCTTAAAGTAGTTTTTTTAGTGGTGATTGTCTCAGCTAGGAGAGTTTCTGAGTTGGCAGCTTGATCTTGGAAGAATCCTTTTCTTGTCTTTCATTCAGATAAGGTAGTTCTTCGGACGGTTCCATCATTTTTACCTAAGGTGGTGTCTTCCTTTCATGTCAATCAGGACATTGTTCTTCCGCTTTACGCCCAGATCCTAAGAATATGAAAGAAGAGAAACTTTACTCTTTAGATGTGGTCAGAGTGTTACATGTTTATTTGGATCGTACTGCTGGTTTTCGTCATTCGGACTCCTTGTTTGAGTTTCCAAACAGGACAAATAGAGGGAAGTCAGTTCCTAAATCTTCTTTAGCGCACTGGGTGCAGGGAGTTGCTGCTCCTCAGGTGATTACTGCTCATTCTACTAGAGTTGTGAGTACTTCCTGGGCAATACAACATCAGATTTAGCTGGAGCAATTGTGTAATGTGGATGTCCCCTTCTACCTTTGTTTATAACGTAGATCTTTTTTCTTCTCAGCAGGCCAGTTTCGGGAGAAAAGTATTGCAGGCAGCTGTGGCTTCTATATCTTATGAGTAATTCTGTTTTCTGCTATGTAAATAGTTTAATTATCTCCTACCCTAATATTGGGACTGCTTTGGTATATCCCCTTGGTCCTGTGACCCCCAAGAGATGAGAGAATAGGAGATTTTTACTTAGTGTTAAATCTTTTTCTCTGAATATCTCTTGGGGGACACAGGTTACCTACCCTATCATGAAGGGTTTTTGCGTGTGGTTAAGTTGATTGTGTTTATTATTTAAATTTGGAGTTTGATCTTTGTTAATGTACTAGAGTTCATGTTCCTGTGCTCAGGGGTAAAGCCCCTAGGGAGAAGTCTCTTTTACCTAGTGTCCTGCCTCCAGTAGGAGGGAGCTTTACCCCTTGGTCCTGTGTCCCCCAAGAGATATTCAGAGAAAAAGATTTAACAGTAAGTAAAAATATACTTCTCTCTTCTAAAATACTCATTGCATCTCTTTATGTTTTGCCAGTGGACTGCTGGGATGGACCAGAAGATCTGCCTATAATCTATCATGGGCACACATTGACCTCTAAGATCAAGTTCCTGGATGTACTCTACACCATCAAGGAGCATGCCTTTGTGAAATCAGAGTAAGGAGAACCCATGACTTCATGTAAGGACAGGATGCAATCAGGGCAGCAGGCATAAAGCACGGTTAAGAATTAGTTCAGCCGAAATAGGCTGGTAACTAAAAAAAATGGAACCTATTAGAGGAGGAAACCTTGGGATATATCCCGGCTTCTAGGAGCATAAGATAAAATAGACCTTTAATTATCTCATCTTCAGACAGTTAGGGAACAGCAAGGCTAACATAGTCTGGAAACCATTGAAATATAGAATTTTTTTCCTGGAAAGCATTAAGATGGAGCTGCATTAGCTAAACTTTGCATGTACCATTAACAGATCATTTGTTTGGGTTCTTCTTTCTTATTAAAGTGATACTGAAAACGCCTGCCTTATTACTACTAACGATGAATCTCTTAAAATGCTGTCAATCATGTGCCCATATACGGCCTTGATACTGAGGTTTTTGTAAAAAAAGACAAACCTCTCATTATCACTTTAATTTCTCTGCCGGTACTTATAATCACCTAAACGGGAAATGAAGCAGTCTTTTTACTGTAGCATTTTGTAGGCTTGCAGCTTTTCTGGGGCCTGTAGTCTCACATCATGCCATCATTGTGTGCTGGCATAAGCATATCACAGCCTTTTATGCCATGATTAGGTCACCCTACATCTTCAGCAGAGACAACGACCACACTGTCGTTATCCCAACATGTGACTTGGCTTAAAGTTGCCTCGATAGATAGATAGATAGATAGATAGATAGATAGATAGATAGATAGATAGATAGATACAGATAGATAGATATAGATAGATAGATACAGAGAGATAGATAGATAGATAGATAGATAGATAGATAGATAGATACAGAGAGATAGATACAGAGAGATAGATACAGAGAGATAGATACAGAGAGATAGATACAGAGAGATAGATACAGAGAGATAGATCCAGAGAGATAGATCCAGAGAGATAGATACAGAGAGATAGATACAGAGAGATACATACAGATAGATAGATCCAGAGAGATAGATAGATACAGAGATATAGATAGATACAGATAGATAGATAGATCCAGAGAGATAGATACAGATAGATAGATACAGAGAGATAGATACAGATAGATAGATACAGAGAGATACATACAGATAGATAGATACAGAGAGATACATACAGATAGATAGATACAGAGAGATACATACAGATAGATAGATCCAGAGAGATAGATAGATACAGAGAGATAGATACAGATAGATAGATAGATACAGAGAGATAGATAGATAGATAGATAGATAGATAGATAGATAGATAGATAGATAGATAGATAGATAAGGTAGGATATAGTGGTTGTGTTAGTCCACAGATGCAAAAAAAAAAAAGAGTATTGCACTACTTGGTGATACCTTTTTTTATTGGACTAACAGTCAGTTTAAACAATACTGAGACTTGATAAAGGGAGGACAGACTTCTTGAAAGCTTGTCTATCTAAACTGACTGTTTGTTCAGTAAAAAAGGTATCACCAAGTATTGCAATACTCATTTTTATAAATAGATGTATATCCATCAGCTTCCACACATTTAATGTTACAACCTTCTCCTTATTTCCAGATATCCTGTAATCTTATCCATCGAGGACCACTGCAGTGTGGTCCAGCAGAGGAATATGGCTTACTATTTTAAGAAGGTGTTTGGGGACATGCTGCTAATCAAGCCAGTAGACATCAATGCGGATGAGCTTCCCTCTCCAGCGCAACTCAGAAAGAAAATTCTCATTAAGGTATTTGTAGCAATACACTCAAGCAATCCCATAATGTAATGGCTGGTCCCAGATTAGTAATGGAGCATGAACAAATCTAAAGATTATTATATTTAGAACTGTGTTTAAATTGGATTGTTAACAATTTACATGATTTGACTCCCTTCTCCTTGAACAGTAGTTGATAGCCCATTATAGATGGCAGTCACAACGTTCTCTCGCAAGCTCTCTAAATGAAATGTGAGTAGACTAACCACAAATAAGCCATTGCCTTCATCTGATTCCTGACAGGTTGGCACAAGCTCACTCAATGTGTGATGGCTGCTCATGACTACTGTGCAGGGAGAAGGGTTGTAGTTGGCATTCAAAGTTACCCACCTCAGTGTTTGTGTGGGAAGATCTGTGGTTGTCATGAATATGGAACAGGAACTCAATTTGAGTCAAGAAGCAAGCAGAAAAATACTGACTGGAGTTATCCAAATAAAGGTCAGAGCCAAGAAAAAGGTCAGGAGAATGAGATCCAGTCAAGAAAAGATAACAGGACAGAAAATATGAGTTTTGGGAAAAATTATGAAATTTAACCAGGTTATGAATGTGAGATCAAGGTTTTAATGAGGCAGACAGTCTGCCAATCACTGTCCTGTGTTCCCCAGAGCCATATCAACCCCATACCGCTCACTATCCTGTGCTCCCTAGAGCCATATTAACTCTCTAACTCTCACTGCCTCTATAACCGTCCCACCAACACTGTCCTTTGCCACCACGAGCAATCTAAGTTCACTTCTTTTGCTGTTTCTCCCATGCTCAGCACAAGAAACTGGTAGAAGGGAACCTTTATGAAGAGGTCTCAACCGCCACCTACTCAGAGAACGACATCAGCAACTCTATCAAGAATGGAATTTTGTACTTGGAAGATCCCATTGACCATGTAAGCTTTTGTATAACAGGGCTATGCAATCACAAGCTGTGTTACTTGGCACTTTTATTCCCAGTAAATGCCAAGGTGATAGACTCATCAGTAAGAGCTATAGAGAGCCTTCAGTCTGAGAGTGCAAAGTCTAAATCAGTCTTATCCCAAACACCTATAACCCTAACCCTCCACTCTCAGCACCTTCCAGTGACAATGCAGGAAGGGTCCCAAGTACTTCTCCATGTGGTCACTGTATCACATTAGTAAATTAGCCCTTGGGAGATTTGTGCTGTAATCTGGAACCAAGATACATATTTATAAAAGGGCAAAATGTTTGTTAACTGTTCTGCCCATTAAAATTTCCGTCTTCTGCCGTTTTTTTTTTTTTACGGAATCCCACTTATAGTCTGAATGAACCTGTATAAAAATGTATTGGCTTTGCTCCCTTTCTGACTCATTGTGCACTCTGTTTATAGACCTGGAGCCCACACTATTTTGTTTTGACAAGCAACAAGATCTACTACTCTGAGGAAACATCACGGTACCAGTCCAATGATGACGAAGAAGAGATGGAGTCAAAAGAGGTGATGCTTACTAAATGCAACAGCTACTTAATGCGGCTGTTGTAATCCCAGATTCCTCCAGATGGTGCTGATGCATTGAAGTTCACAGTTTCTAGGGTAGTTTGGACTTCTTACAAAAAAGATAAAGAGGCTTGATTATAATAATAGGTTATTGTACACTGTATCCTCTCTGTGATACAGACAATATGTAAAGAGATCATTTTACCTGGCTGTTCCAACTCTTTATGTTGCCCAGGGCAAAAATCTTTAAATGTCCCTCCTCCCATCAATCCTCAAATCAAATCATGAAGAACATTGGGTCTGCGCTCGTAAAAATCATTTGTCAGACTTTCCATACTGAGAAATGAGATCCCAAACCATCTGTGTTTGTTTATTTGCAGGAGTTCAACAATAACGAGCTGCACTTCAGTGAAAAGTGGTTTCATGGGAAGTTGGGTGGTGGGCGTGATGGGCGTCAGATAGCTGAGAAGCTGCTGCGCGAATACTGCACGGAGACCGGTGGAAAAGACGGCACGTTTTTAGTGCGAGAGAGCGAGACATTTGTAGGGGACTACACCTTGTCTTTCTGGTGAGCAGGGAACTCTGTATATGGAATAGTAAGAGTCTCTCTAGCGGAGAGGTCTATTTAACATTATGGCAGTGGAAAACATTCTGCTATTAGGGTCAAAATTCCACCCATTATATCAGCCTTGGCACAAATAACTTATTTTCTCTTCTCTTTTATATTTCAGGCGTTCCAACAGGGTTCAACATTGCCGCATCCACTCTCGGCAAGAGGCCGGCACCACCAAATTTTACCTAACCGACAACCTGGTGTTTGACAGCCTTTACAGCCTGATCTCCCATTATCGGGAGGTGCCGCTGAGGTGCAATGAATTTGAAATGAGGCTCACAGACCCTGTGCCACAACCCAACGCGCACGAAAGCAAAGAGTATGCACTTGGCAGCCATCTTATTGTACAGATAAAACTGATTGGCCTTTAATTATTGTGTCTTTCCATATTCTTTCCCCAAGTGTGTTAAGGCAGTGCAATATAAATGATTCATTCCTGTGATTATTAGACAAAAGTCTGTGCTTTTTTCTTTATTGTCAACAGTGCGAGGCATTCATGGGGCCAGTGTTTGATCCAATCCACTGCAATCTGGATTGGTCCAGACTGGCAATCACATGCTGGAGGCCATAACTGCACAGAGACAGACAAAGGGGGTTATTGACTAAAGTGAGAATGTCGAATTCTCAAACAGCAGATTTTCATAGCAATTCCATAACAATAGTAAAGTCGCGACACTATTCCCATAATGAAGTTACAGCCGCGACAGTAGCAAGTTATTGGGTAGTGTGCGACCGTTGTTAGCTTGAGAATTCATACCTTTATGCAACAATTTGGACTTTATTCAATAACCCCCAAACAATGTTCCCTCTAATTTTGTAAAGGCTGTGTGCGCAAGAAATTTCGTATGTGCAAAATTATAAGCCTAAGTAAATAATTGTGCAATACATATACAGTATATTTAAATACAATTTTAAATTTTTAAATACAAATTTTTTGTGCGCACCATTTTAATCTGTGTGGGCTGGTTTGATGGGTCATGTGCGCGCGCACACGCGCACAGCTTAGAGGGAACATTGCCCCCAAAGTGCGTTCACTCGTGTTATTCACCTAGTAGGGATGTTATGGTTCGTAAACCAATTGATAGTTGTTTAAAGCATTTATTTGCATTTCCTTTAGGTCCACCATCTTCTTTCCCTAAGAACCCTGCTTTGCGTTTGTGTATAACATTACAGTTCACCTGAGGTTTCCAGTCTGTGCATTACTGACCATCTTCTGTCTCCCAGGTGGTACCATGCCAATCTATCGCGCCTGCAGGCGGAACACATGCTAATGAGAGTGCCGCGAGATGGAGCCTTTCTTTTGCGAAAGAGGAGTGAGCCAAACTCATTTGCCATTTCCTTCAGGTGTGTGCCAGACACAGCCCTTTAATGGCCACCATTTCAGTTTCCACCTTTTACATGGAGCTTTTATAGCGGTCAGGATAATAGCCGAGGCAGTGGGGAATACTCATCGTATTACGATGTCAAGTCTGCCTTGTTTTATATTGTAATAAAACTTAAAATGTAAAAAGACTACTAGAAAAAAAACCTTCATTTTCCATACGCTACAATTAATAAGCACATACACAATTTCCTCTCCTGTTTTCAATCTTTTCCCATAGGGCCGAGGGAAAGATAAAACACTGCCGTATCCAGCAGGAGGGTCGTCTGTTCATGCTGGGGAGCTCCGCTGAGTTTGAAAGCTTGGTAGACCTTGTCAGTTACTATGAAAAGCATCCACTGTACCGTAAGATGAAACTTCGCTACCCCATCAACGAAGAAACACTGGAAAGAATGGGCACTGCGGTGGGTATTAGATACTAGGTGGTGGGTATTAGATACTAGGTGGTGGGTATTAGATACTAGGTGGTGGGTATTAGAGATTAGATATGTTCAGCGGATGACAGACCCACACTGGTGGTTTTATGCTAGTAGGCCCAGATTATCTAAGCACATTCCATGGACCACTAACCTTAAAGGGGTTTTCATATTGTATAAACTGCTAGGTACTATTCAACAATAGATTGGTGCTCTGTCGGCAGCAGGTGGTGCTGTTCTGTTGCAGTATATGAAAAGATTGCAGTTGGCTAAAATATTGAATAACATTGCTGTAAATCAAAAGAATAACTTTGAAAGCCATTTTCATTTAATAGGCTGAACTGGATGGACTTGTGTCTTTTTTCAGCCTTATAAACTATGTTACTAAACTATGTTACTATTTGCAAGATAAAACTGCCCTGTAAACTCTTACATTTTAATTGATATTAATAAAAGAGTTGTACGTTACAGTTTATCCCAGCGGTTCTCAACCTGTGAGTCGCGATTCCTTTGGGGGTCGAACGACACACTCACAGGGGTTGCCTAAGACTATCCTAACATGACGCTCCTCTATCTGTCTACACGTGGTTTGCCCACACGCAGATACGCCCAGCATGATGTCGTCATGGTGGTTGTGGCATCAGGTAGGTTGAGAACCGCTGGTCTATCCCATGCTATTCTGCAGGAATAGATTTCACACTTGTTATTGGACAATGAGTCATGTCCATCCAATCAACCGCAGGTGCACAGAACATTCTAATCAGTGCAATTAATCAGAAACAGAAAGTGTTTGTTACAGTACGAGCCAAAACTCACAATATATTTAAATATACAGTAGACATAGTTATACCCAGAGACATTTCATTGTAAACATGCGTATTTGTTAATGATGACATAGAGCTCCTTTACATATGATAATGATTATTTTTATTCCAGGAGCTGGACTATGATGCTCTGTATGAGGGACGGACGCCTCATCTTTACGTGGAAGCGAATAAGATGCCGACCTCCAGGGTAAGACTGTGTAGCATTGCAGACTCTTGCAGGCAATCCTCAGCCAGCTATAGAGTAAGCCACCAGCCCTGCTCAAGTGGCTAGCATGTCCAACCAGCCTTTGGCTTTGTCTCTCCTGTTAGCAAGCCCACCAGTCATTTCAACTTTCCAACATACCTACTCGCATGGTACTGTTTTGCATACTTTCCTGTAATCTTGATTTTAAGTAGGTAAGGGGTGGGGAAACCCCATTGTGCATTAAGAGACAACAAATATATATAGGGAGTCGGTGAACCTCATGTCTTCTCCCACAACCCCATTCTTCTTTAACAGACAATAAATATATATACAACCCCATTCTTCTTTAACAGATAATAAATATATATACAATCCCATTCTGCTTTAACAGATAATACCAAGGCATTTGTTATAATCCTTGTACACATGGAGGGCTTCATAACTGCTTCTGGCCCACCTAACTAATGCTCTTGGTTTCCTTGTATTCCTAACAAGATCAACAAGATGGAATCGGCATAAATAAGGGAGCCACTGGCCTTTCTCTTCATCCCACAATCCCTTAGGAAAGTGTTGTTGCGTTCCTTTTTTAGTTTTGTAAGGTAAACGTATATTTATACAGATATATACTGTATGTATAGCAGGAAGAGGACACATAAACACACTATTGTAAGAAGGATTTTGCTGTGTTTAGATTCTATTTCCAACCTGGCACAGGTTAAAAATCCAGTAAACCTGAGAACAGAAGAGGGTTTTGTTCTGAGTTATGGAGTAAATAAATATACTTTTCCAGATCTATTTCTCTCTCTGGGCTTCCTTATCACGGCTGCCAAGACAAGCGACTGATTTAGAGCCTCTGTAAACCACACAACTGCCAGTAATTTTGCCTGAGACATGCTTAATATAGCCTTGCCCAGCAAACCAGTAGCTATTTTTAGTAATGCTTACAGTGTGTCTTTGTTAACAAGAAAACACTTTGCATGCGCTTATCAAAATAAACACTGCTGTGAACTCCATGTTAAATTTAAATACGCCATCTTTACTAGAGTTTGCATTTTGTTTTGTGTGTGGTTAATGCTGGCGTACCCAGCGATGTTAGACTACCACTTCCAGCATCCGTGGGTGACACTGATCACACATACATAATGACATCATAAACATGTGGGTGATGTTTACTATAAGAGATCATGAAGGAGAACCCTGTGCCCTATCTAGACACAATGCTACCTGTCAGTCTCAGGGCAGGCACTTCCCCTTACCACTGCAAAATGCCAACACTCCTGACTCAAAAATCTGCACCATTTAGGGGCTTATTCATGAAAGTCAAAATAGTTGTGTAAGCCTCCAAACTCACATTTGATCACCGCTTTCCCATATCTGGGTATTCACCAAATTCTGCGATATTGCAAATTCATCTTACTTCTACAGATGAAATTAGAGGGTTGATGGCAGGACTTTAACTGTCCAACTGATCATGCTGTATCCAACATTATCCCCTTCTTCCCTATGGGAATCTCCCGCTTAGTAAATAAGGAGAAGAGAATGTGAGCGTAGTGACCTGAAGTGATGTAAATTCACTTTGATGAATAAGCCCCTTGCCAAAGTAAACAGAATAGTTACTTCAGCAAAGTCCGAAGTCACCTCGTGACCATTCGATTCACCTCGCCAAAATTGCTGCGAGCTCGCTTCTGTCCTACAGGCGGACATCAGCGAATGCTTTAAAGCTATTCCAGTCTTGGTGAGGCGACTCAAATGGTCGCGAGGTGAGGCGAATCTCAAGGATTTGACTCCAGTAGTTGTAAGGCATTTGCCAATGTCCGCCTGTAGGACAGAAGCGAGGTAAATCGAATGGTCGTGAAGTGTAGCGAATCTCGGCACAGAAACTGGTTTCTCTTTTATTCCTGTTTATTTTAACAACATAAGGGAGAATATAAGAGATTACCCTTTGAGATTTAAATGGGCAAAATGTATTAAAACAAAAAATCACGATATCGGCCGATTTGTTACTGATAACGTGATATCAATATTAACGTTATTGAATGATTTTTACTGATATTGGTAATATCGATATTGCGATATCGGACTTTTTTTTTTTTTT